>JAHWFP010119038.1:0-42268 GCA_023313725.1 Lithobius niger | reverse complement strand
ACGATCGGCCTTTGAAGGTAGTGATATCATTCCACCAGGGAAAGGCCAACAAGGTTAATCCTATTAGCCAAGTTAATCGCACCGAATAATACTTTGGACATTAAATGAAAACTTGAAGATTGCTACCGCTAGTAGCAATCTTCTAGTTTTCATTTAACTTTCGAACTATTAGTAGGTGCGATTAACTTGGCTAATAGGATTAACCTTGGCGGCCTTTCCCTGGTGGAATGATATCACTACCTTCAAAGGCCGATCGTTTTTGGAAACTTGGCGGGTTTTTCTACCAGTTTTGGTTTTGGGTGGATTAGGCTAAGGGAGACTAAAGGGGGACGCTGAGGGGAATGAAAAGTTGACTGCCGCTCGAAAAATTTAACGAAAGCCAACAACAACAAAAAACAAAAAAACAAAAATGGACCAGAAAACTAGATTGGTGTTTCTATCTCATAATTACTAAGAAAAAAATGGATTTCAGCAATTTGGGCCAAAATATCTGATATCTACCCCAAAACAAAACTTGTTAAGGATACCCGCCAAGCTTTCGGCCGTGTGAAGTCGTGATATCAAACGCTAAACTCTTTCGCCAAGCTAATCCCACCGACTAAGATTTCAAACGTTATATGAAATAATTTAAAATTGCGCAGTAAGCAATTTTCATATATTTCATTTAACCTTCGAACTATTCACTCGGTGGGACTAGCTTGGCAAAAGAGCTTGGCATTTGATATCATGACTTCACACGGTCGATAAGCTTGGCGGGAATCCTTAACAAGTTTTGTTTTGGTGTAGTTAAAGTTTACAAATCGTATAACATTTGCCAATTGGGATGGGAAGTAGTTTTGAAGATAATACATCATGCCTACATTATGCTGTATCGTACATTATGTTCCAGAGCGACTGGTTGGCTTTCAACATACAGGTAAGTAACAACTACAGTATAAAACAGTGAAAGGGATTTTATAAGTGAGAGGTGCTGGGGCTTGACGTCACCTCTCACAATTATTATATTACATAAAATTGTAGGTGTTCCTGCTAACATCTCCCAAATTTCATTCACAAATGCGTATTGGCAAACACGTGAAGAAATTTGCAAATTTTTTTTATTAATAAGATGACGATATTTTCAGATTATGAAGACAACAGGATGGTTCAGCTTGTACAGAAATTCAACTTTAAAACCAGCTCTGTTGCGAGCAACCAAACGTTGCCTGAATTTGAAATACAATCTCTGTCACCGTCTGACTGCAGTGTTCCTCTCTATGGTAAAGGTAAGTTCACCTATTTTCAGGAAAGTAAAATTTATAAATGGAGAAGTGAGAACCCACTACTGAACCTTTAATATGAAAATGTGGTTCCACCTACCCCCGTTCCCTATGAAGACGAATTAAAGATGATTTTACTGACAAAAGGCGTGAATAAACACCATGAAACAACATTTGCGCAGTTGTTTATTAAAATCTACAACTTCCAATTCTGTCAAATCTGCAAATCCCAATCATGTGGAAGCACATCCTTCAAGGCATTAAAAGCACAAAATGAGTAGTGCATTAACATATCGTTTATTTTTAACCTTAAGCTACTTAAAGACGGCTCCCATAAGAAATCAGAAATATTGCAGATCATAACAAATACCAGAATTCTATTACGTGGTGTTGACCCATGCTTTCAGTACCGTCATGGTTTAGCAACAGTCCTATGAGTTAGGTATACAATTTCTTGGTTAGGTATACAATTTCTAGTCAACCCAAACAGTTTCATAAAAGGTTGGTTTTATTTCTTACTATGTCTGAATGTTAAAAAGGGAGTAGTTCTGATCACGACGGGTACTCACAGAACTTCATGTGGGCAACCGCTGAGAAAGAGTAAAACAATCATTTTCCACTACAAAAGACATTAGATAAAGTAGATAATGAAATGTTGGCACAAAATATTATACAATGTCAGATGTCAGGTAAATTTTACGATTGAAGAATTGGCCTCAAAACGTGAACATGTAATGAATGACTTTTACTTTTAAATCTACACAAAAAAATTGTGCTTTTTTAATAAGATTAATAGCATTTTTTTTATGGGAATGTTACATACATTCCCAAAAATGATACATTTTTTCTTTTCCACCTTTTACTAAAGGTTGTAAACAGGATGGAAAGCCAACTTTTTATTTATTTATATCACTAAACTTTGTCTTATTCATGAGGGAAATGGGGGGGGGGGAGTGCTATAACCATGTCAAAGTATTTTTTACAAAAAATGTAGAAGAGATATAAAAATGAAAAGTTTGAACGAAACTACACTATTCTTGCAAGTAAGTGTTTGTTGCAAATGTACACAAGTGAGATATGGTCTGATTAGTTCTCCAAAGTAATGTTCGGCAACACAGCTGTAACATCAACACGTTTTCGACCGATTGTGTGTCAAGTAATTACTCAATTTCCTGCAACAATAAGTTAAGAATTTATTATGGAGCTAAACGTTGTGAAATAACTGATAGCATTAATGCTATTTTATAAGGTAATGTATTGAATTTTGATAATGACAGGGCGGTACATTAAGGAAAAAATATAGTGTAATTTTGATCTTAACCATGCTTTGGGTTATTGTTTTATTTTGCAGTATTTTCTTGTATTGAAATACAAATGAAGCTGAAGCGGTACCTTGGATTCTACATCCTCACTACTTATATTCCAACAACGTTTTTGGTGGTTGTATCATGGGTATCATTTTGGCTTCCAGTAGAAAACGTGCCAGGACGAGTGACGTTGGGGATGACGTCACTCTTAACCCTTGCAACACGTCTCGACTTAGCCCAAAAGAATTTGCCTTCAGTTTCTTACGTTAAAGCTATTGATATCTGGATATGTTGCTGCCTTTTCAGTGTATTTGCTACTCTGATAGAGTTTGCATTTGCCAGTAATGCTTACCATGCGGAAAAGAAATTAGCAGCTATTAAACCTGTTAAACCTCAGATCCTTTGCCCAAACAATGTAAGTAAATAGATATTTAAAAACTAAGCAGTATTGACTGACAGAACACATTTTGCATTTTAGCAGCCACAAGTTAGAAATCATCGGCACTTCCAGACGGAAGGTTTTGTCTCTGCCGGCTCGCAGAGAAAATACACCGTAATGCGAAAACATTTTGTAATGAGCTTTCCGAAACGACAGGAAAAAAATTAAATTCTCAGGAGAATTTATTTGTTTTATTGTCACATATTATACGACTGCTCGTATTTACAAACGACGTCAAAGATGGCGAATATAGATAGAGTTATTACCATGAAAATGCTGCTTTCACCATCTCGATTAAATTTTAGACATCGATTTTTTTCTCTCTGCTTGCTCACAGAGACAATGCATTCCATTATGAAAACATCCATAGTGTACATTCGGAAGTGACTGGGAAAATTGTTTTCTCAGGAAATATTTTACGCCGTATTGTCACAGATTACACAACTGCTCTCATTTAAAATGATGTCGAAGAAGGCTAATCGATGCAGAGCTGTTATCATGGAAACGATGCCTTTACCTTTGCGATTAAATTCTAGATGGCGAACATGTTGTCTCTGCTTGCGTACAGGGTCAATACATTCCATTATGAAAACATTCCATAGTGAGCATTCAGAAGTGACTGCGAAAATTGTTATCTCAGGAGGAAGTTTATGTCACAGGTTATACGACTGCTTGCATTTACAAACGATGGTAAAGATAGCTAACCAATATAGGGTTGTTACCATGGAAACGACGCCTTCACCATCGTGAGTAAATTGTAGCTGTGAGAATGTCAAGCAAAATCATTCCGTAAACCCTACGGGCGCATTTTTACGCTACAGCACGTGATGTAAATGTTTTTTATAACTGGCTTTTACTCAGTTAACTTGCATTTATTGGTGCATGTGGCTTTCGAGTTGTCTATACGAATAACCATGGCAACGATCCAAGAAGATCCTCTCCAAGCGGCTCGAGACAAGTAGTAGGTTGCGCAAGGCATGACACCATCAATATAAAAAAAAAAACAATTCCTACTGCAGTAGAAAATGGTGGATTGAGTTCAGAATGTCAGAATTCTATGGTTTGTTTTCTATTCGACATAATCCTAAATGGGCACCATATTGGATTTTAAATTCTTGCTGCAAAATGCTCTGTTTTCTACTATGGTTTGGTGAAGGTTAGAAGACGGTCTTAATGGGATAATTGGAAAATTGTGGTATAGCTAGAAAAGCCGAAAATGTTGTAGCAGTGATACATTTTTTTGGTTTTTTGGTTTGGGGATTTGGTTTACTAAAAACTTGAAACAAAGTCTCCACTGTCAGAAGGTGTGTGCATCGGCATATCGTCGCTTAGCCATCGTTAATAAGTGTTTCACTTCTGGGAACATCATTACTAAAGTTTGGGTTTTTAAAGTTTTTGTGCGCCCAATTCTTGAATATGCAACTCCAGTCTGGTCTCCGTATTTGGCACGAGATATTGACCAGCTCGAGGCTGTCCAGCGCAGATTCACGAAAAGCCTTCCGGGATTGAGGGATACTATCTATCGTGACAGACTTGAAAGGCTCGGTCTGGAACTTTTGGAGCTGTGCAGAATAAGATTCGATTTAATTCTGACATTTAAAATTTTGCGTAACCTTATTTCCGTAGATCTTCCGTTCTTCGATTTCGCAACTTGCCCAATTGGTACGCGTGGTCATAACTGGAAACTTATTGTCCCAACCTCTCGTCTTGATTGTCATCGAAACTTTTTTGCAGTATGGATTGTTCCAATCTGGAATGCCCTTGGGTCCAGCACGGTGAATGCACCTACTGTCCCGGCTTTCTGTCGACTACTGTAAGCTGAACCGGTGCACACATTTTTAAAACGCCCATTGCCAGAAAGCGTTTAAATTTTTATTTTTTCAGGTTTTTAGATTTTAAATTTGGATTCATAATTTTTAATTTTTTAGCTTTTTAGATTTTAAATTTTGATTTTAATTTTTAAATTTTGATTTTAATTTTTAATGTTTAATTTTAATTTTTAATTTTTAATTTTTAATTTTTAATTTTGATTGCCTAGGAACGGAGTAAGTGGCTTCACAGCCCTTCCATCTTCCTTCCACTCATTGGTGGTAAATTGTATTATTATTATTATATATTGAATTTAAATACTATGGGCAATGAAAGAATATTAAATTAAACTATTGATGGAGATCTTTGGTTTGCAATCTAAGATCTGCAATCCTTGTTTTATCTGTAGCTACCGTTATTGTTATTATATGTTCAGTAATGCAGAGTACGCTCCCATAGTTTTACAGGTTCAGTTGGTCCATTTTGCGTAAGCCATTCTTTAACTTTCGTTTTTCCTTTCGCTTTATGTGAAAAAGGATTAAACTGATAAGTAGTAGCTACTTAAACTGTATACAATTGGGAGTTAAAAACTAGGGCATCATCAGTTAGATTGTCGACAAGATGGAGCCGAGGGATTATTAATCAAACAATAAACTAAAGTTGATAAACATTTATTTATTTAAAAAAATAATGTTGAGGCAATACATCAGGCACAGGCAGTTGTTTGCCCATGGGTGAGTGCAAACAATCTGTATTGCATTGGTGACAACGTTGAGGGCTAATCTTTTCTGTTACGTCATGGGATCTTGTATCTTTGTTCATTTGCTTTCATAGCACGTCGCTGGATGGCTTTGATGGCGGTTCCCATGAGCGGTTTTACAACTTTGGTTCTTGAGCAGACAAAACATCCGCCAATTTAAATTTGAATTTTTGTAGGAAAGCATCAAATTTGGATTCCAATTGAGAATTAATGATGGCCAACATTTTCAACGCGCATTACTTCCCTCTTAATACTTACTGACTCTGAGGCGGATTTTCGTGCTTTGGAAAATATTGGTGAGAAGATCTGGTTTAAATAGATGCATTGGTTATTTCGTACTGCATTTGGTCACTTCGTTATTTAGTTTTAGTTGGATACGACCTAACCATTCCTCAACAACATGTCCGATTTTTTTTTATAAATCATCTCTGGGTGTGTTGATATCAATGTGCAGAGTCCGGTTGAATTGATGCAGTGGTTATTGCATGTTGGTCACATTCGAGTGTATTCATAAAGGAGCTCTGATCAACATTTTTAATTGTCGTTGTTAATAAGAATTGTACATTTCATAAACCCTAGTTTGTTTTTCGTTTTTTACACTTGGAATATTTATTGAAGCGTTCATTAATTTAGAAATCGAAACTAGATGATTTACGTTGTCTGGCATACGCAAAATTTATACAGACCACTGACAGCCTGTAAAATAAGGAGCATTAATATCACTGAAAGACAACAGCTGCAGGTAAAACAAAGATACAGTGCTCCTTAGATGGCAAAGCAAAGCCCGCCATCAACAGGTTAATGGATATACGTCCATATATTACGTCATACTTTTCGGCCTATTTTGAAACACCCCCACTACTGTGTCTTTTCACTAAATTGAAAACATCCCTACAATAATTAAGTCACACTTTTGCTACCACCCCCTCAAATGTAATATTTCAAAGTACTTACATTTACTTATGCTTAAAATTATTGTATTTTTTAATGCCTTGAGCCCACGGGTTTAAGGCTTGGTATATTTCTGTGTAAGTAAATGGAATTGCGTCTGAACCATTGATTTTCTAAATAGTATGCCAAATAATTAGGGTGATGCGAACTCCAAAATGTGATGCAAGATTGTGACGTCACATTTGGAAACACTCCCCTACCCCCTGTAACAATTATCGCAATAACTCAACGACCCACAACACCCACTGTGTGTGACCTATAATATGGACGGCCCCTCAACTGAATTCTGTATGACCCAAAGCATGGTATTTAAGTTGTAGAGTGTTGTAGGGAAGTGTGACTGTTGAGGCTTTTCAAGTCATGATGGCATTGCACCTTAGTAGTAGGGGGAAAACGCATAGCAACCCATTTTGAGAAACCCACCAGGAAACCCCTTCAGATGGGTCCCTGGGACAGTAGTATTTCTTCGTGGTACCACACATTCAAACATACATGTACTCCCGACACACCACGAGAATTATAGAACAGTGTGAGAAAAGCTTGGCTGATAATTATTAAACCATTATGATATGAGTAGCACTTGGAATATTTTACTATTGACACAAAACCAAAGAAATCCAACTGTCATGTCTAATTACAGCACATAATTTAGCTACCATCCTAAGGCCTCAGAATAAGCTCACGGATAATTTGTCTTTCACCACTCAATACGAACAAATCGTTTGTGTTGCGACAATAAACTCACTATGACACGTACTCATTCACTCAAGTGGCTATTCGAGAGAAATAATTCTGAGCATATCCGGCACACAAAGGATACGTAGAGCCGGAATTATGTGCATAATTATAACATTGACAGCTATACACTTCAAAACCAAATATTACCCAAGACATTATTTTTATTATAAAAAACCCAAGTTCTGCGACAGAGCGATTTATCATAGTCACTTGCCTTTTCACAAGAGGATTAACAGGGGGAAGCTGTGTGCATAGAACTAGGATAATTCAACATAATCAAGGATACAGTTTTCCGCTCATCACGTACGACTTCTAGTTTTTTACTGATATACTTTTAAAGATTTTTCAACAGTTTTTGAGTTTACGGGTTGCTGGGTGAAATCCAACCTTTATATTTTGATTTTTCATTCAAAATGGGAGTTCCCGAACCCTTTAAATCGTTAAACTCTATGGAAGGAGACAGGGAAAACTTTGTACCTTGTTAATCTCTGTACCTGTCTTGTTTTTAACTTTCAGTACGATTTTTGCAAGAGATCAGAAAGTTTCGTTTGCCAGTTTTGTTGAGTCATATTGAGGTTTATCTATATTCCTTTTTTAATATATTTATTGAGAGAAAATGATTGGGAGGTGTCATTCATCGAGTAATTCGTTTGAAGCAAAGTGTCTTCATTAAGGACCCAGTTTGTGAGAATAAGAGGTACAATAATCTGAGAACTAAAAGAAAACATACCTGCCATGACTGGAACTCGAACCCAGAATACCCAAGTACTAAGTCGGGGATATTAATAGTATGCGAATGTCCTGGGTTCTAATCCCTATCGAGACAGTTATGTTTTCTTTATTTTAGATTGTTGCGTGTTTAATGCACTTTTTTTGCTTCATTCCTTAATCTGTCACCGTGTGCTAAAGATTTTTTCTTTCGTAGGGGGGAATTTATCTATTTAAAAAAGATGTCTGTTAATAAGTTTAGACAATCGTTGAAAAGGATGAGAGGAGAAGGGGATGAAGTGGTGGGGGTCGGTCCGAGGGCACAGCATGTTCTGGGGTATGTGTTGACACCCAAAAACAACTATGATATGAAAAGTTAGCATTTAACCAAAGTAGGAGCTGCCATCAACGCTGAGGACGTGGTAAATTATTCTCAGATCGGTACTCTGGAAATGGAAATTCAGAAACCTAAAACCGAATTGCCTCCTTCCATTTCTTATCTCGCCAACGAGTTGGTTCCACCGTTTCTAGCATCGGAAAAAATACATTTTACTTGGATGAGTCTGATAGGAATTTGTATGCGAAGAAGAAGCAAATTAAGGACCTAGCTTTTCCCCGGCAAGCTGTTGTTGCGGCAACAAAAGTGTACGTTGACAGTAATTGCTTATTACAGGACGACCAGAAATTATACTTCAAAGCAACGCACAAACCAATTAGAAATCTAAGCAAACCTACTTTACCGAGCGATGCTGTTTCTAAAGTATTCATCGAAAGCAATTGCTTGTTACAAGACGACCAGAAAGAATACTTTAATGCTGTGAATGAACTAATTATAAACCTATGTGAACCTACTTTATCGAGTGACGCGGCTACGAAGAAATTTGTGCATGAAAACTGTTTCATGCTATTCATTTCAGCATGAAATGCCTTTGGAGAAAAGCGAGCGATTGGTTCGTTAATTCCGTTCCTCTTTCAAGCGTCGTATGGACAAGTTTTGGTTTAATTCATAAGCAATTTTATACTGCAGCGATCCAAGCGTTACACTCATTGATAAACGTAAAGTAGGAACGAAAGCCCTTTATATTATTAAACTAAAGGAAGAGCATTCGGCAGCTACCCTTTCGAAAATTCTTACATAATTGAAAAAAAATTGACCATCGTGGTACAAGAATTCGGAGAGTTTCACACAGAAGACGTTTATTTCCAGTTAGATTTACATGTATCTTTTCAATAGATGACTCCTCTCATCCTATCCAAAACAGCTTTGAAAGTATGTACCTTAGAGAAGGTGCTTAGAAAAAATAAGCAAAAGTTACCGCTCCAAAATTGGTTAAAGTTTTATACTTGTTCATAATTGCATTTAATTCCTGGTCCCAAGTAGTTTGCCACATACCAGGGAGAACCTATGTTTCCAAAACTATCGAAATAACAGGGTTCTCTTGAAATGGTGGAACAGGCTACCCAGTGACTTCCATCTCTATCGTGGAAATCTTCCAAGTTTACGATTCAATTTTCACCAGTAGGCCTAAATTTTAAGGGAAGCGTGTCTTTACTAAAAATGACTCTAAATTTTGGACTTTGCATTACCCTAGCCAATCTGTTTAAATCGAAGTTTGTTAAAGGTTATCAGTTGATTAAATCCTGGGTGGTCTTGAACTTGCCACGGGGCAATTTTTTTGCTTCTTTTTGTGCTTAATTTTTTTTCTTTGACGAACCTTAGACTTGCTTGTGTGCCGCACGAGTTCAGCCAGAACTTTTGCATCGTTTTGTGCTTTTGTTATGGCAGATACCCCCAACGCAGTCCCACCCGTCAATCCTCCAATACCGGCTAAAATCGGTCCTAACAATGCCAACGGCAAACAGCAGCCTTTCTTTTTTTGATGTCTTGTTTTGAGAGCCATACCTTTTTTATTATTATTATTTAATAAACAACTTCGAATTTGCCTCTATCCAACTTTAGATTCATTTTCCTGTCGCCAATGAGCATAGAGTGACAAGTAGTGTTAACTGGCACTGCTGATCCTCACTTCAGTTTGACTTGTACATACACGATTCCCGATTGAAGCCTCTCGGACTGTTTGGAGCAATCCAACACTACGAGGGGATAGGTTTTCTTGAACTAAAGCAAGTCGAAACTCAAGTCTTTGGTGTTGTAGCATAGCTGCTTAAATTGCTGCACCATTATGTACAAGCTGACATACTCTCCAGTGACAAAATTAAAGTTTAAATCTAGAAACGTATAACGCTCAGAATTTAGTCACGTGAGTGTCTTGCAAACTGCAGTGGTCAAACACGGCTGGATTTTTCACTAGAAAGTCCTGCCTGTTAGTTTGGAAAGCTAGAACTATCCACCTAGGTTTCTCGTCTTCGGAAGTAGTCACTACGCGCCAAGTGAAGCTGAGTGTATTTTGAGGGAGCTCGCAGCTATCGTAATGCCAGTGTCTAATTCCTAAATCTGCAGTCACTACGTGGTCAATTAGATTGTAGAGTTTAAGCCTTTGCTCGTTCAATTTCATGAGGCGTGGAACGAACCAGCTAATGTATTCAGAACGACTTTGCCATTGTTCGTCTCGCTCGCTCCCAATAGTGTTAGCACGTGTTTAGTTCGTTTGATTAGATTATAGTAATTTTCAAAAAATCTCATGACGTGTTTCAATGGGAAGGTGAAGGTAAAGCTTCAGTTTGGAGTTGTGTCAACGATGATAGACGTGTGATGCTTTTTTAATTCCAAGTTGTTGGTTAGTTCGGCATCGGTGAAATCCGTAATATCCAATGCCCACCACTGGCTGAGCAAAGCCGGTTGTTCCGCCGATCCATAAGTGAGCAGTCCTTTCATTAGAGTACCGAACCCGGGGTAATTTAACTCGTTGACTTGTTTATCACCTAAATGGTATTTGATATTAGAAAACAGGCACAGGGGAGCGTTATTAATAAATGCCCCTACATCAGCGTCTGCGTAAGCCAAGTTATCGTCCTTCAACAATCTCCCTTAATCAGGAGGTAACTGTTGGCAACGTGCAAAAATAAATCTTGGTTTTCTACATGTATGCATATTTCAGAATTTACGTTGTTGAGATTAGTGCCAACAGTAGGATTGTATTCGTGGTGGGTGAAAGCTTCAACCAATGAATCGTACACCAAAGGTTCATTGATTTTTAAGTAATCTTCTACTACGCTCATTTTCTGGGTGTTATTATGAAGTTTTGTTTCTAAGCGTCACACCGTTTATTTTTTATTATTATTAGAGTTAATATTAAGAAAGAGTCCTTTCTCTTTTTTCCAAACGCGAGCATTTTATCCTTTTTAAAATTTTTAGCTCTCAAATAAAGACGCACCATGAGCATTTTGCCATTTAAATCCAACGGCTCGTTGGTCTGAGACGTGAGCCAAACTTTCATATTTCTGATTAACTTTGTAGTCATTGGGATATAAATTAAATTATGTGGGGACTCTATGATTTTGAAACCGGGAGTTGAATTTGCATAAAATGAGTGTAAAGTGGGTTGAGTATCGCTGTTTAGGTAAGAATTGCCTATGATATCAATGTGTACAAAAATTGTATTGATGCTCATAATGTTGACGGTATTTTGACTTTCATGACTTCTAACGTAGTTGTCCAAGTCAAACCCCAAAACTGGAGCCAAACTCTTGTTACCTGAAAAAGGCATTCCCTAACTCAGATCGGTAATGACCATTCGCATCTATCGCTGACTTGAGAAATTTATTTAAATCCTCGATTTCGTACGCACTGGGACTCACTACCACTTTCTGCCAGGTGGCTCCAACATCAGTCGTGTAATGAATTTCGTAATTTTTTGAGGTGATGTTGTGTATGCTGTTATAAGTGTCTAAATTAAGCAGAGCTAACCTTCAAGTAGTCTACTCCTCTATACAACTTTTTGGAACGTACTCTGCCTAAATGGTCCACAATCACATAGAAAAAACTGCAAGCTTGGTGTATGTGGTTAACTCTGATATTTGTATTATCTCCATCACAACTAGAGACTGGTTGGAGCACTGCTTCAAAGTCCATATAAGCTATGTACAATCTTTTTAGTTCGTTCTTGAAATTCCTAAACTGGAAAACATCATTGTTGGGCAATGAGGCGAAACGGAACTCCCTCACAAGAAGGAAGGTGGTCGTTTTGATACCTGTAACGATTTTCGAAACTGTGTAGACAATGCCTGTAAAAATATTTCAAATTTCTGTTGGGGTTGAAACTCGTGATGAATTTGTTGAAAACTTTTTATCGTCACGTAGTGTCCTTTGAGAAGAAGCAAATCAACATGATGCTTGCTTTCAACTAAGGAACTCACGCAATAAACAGAGTATTCATCCAACATAACAACAACTAACTCGTGCACACGAGGCAGGTAATGTTTCGTATCCTAGTCATATTGCAAAGATGGAACGGGGTGTGCAATAGTTAAGACGGACTACAGAAAGCATCTATCATCCTCACTACGCACATTGACCTTTATATTGGGACCTAGTTTGAGCTTGTTGGAGAGTGCTGCGTAACCTTTCCCAGCGAAAGGTTGATATGTTCCAATACATAGTTCGGTACACACACAACCCATCCACTTCCTTCTATGGCAAACTGTCCAATATTATGCAAAATCTTGTTTGACATTTCCGAGAGAACCTATTTGCTCCTCACCCTGACCAGGTTGGAATTGAAATAAGCTTTAATAGTTCCGTATTTTGCGTCGCTTTTTTGAAGAGAATGCATAATCCAATTTGAGCTTTTATGTTTACCGCAAGACATTGACATTGTTTATACCCACCTTTCGCCAAACTAGTTCTAGGCCAACCCATGCACTAGAAAGTGACATGATTGTATCCCCTCCACATAAAAATGCCCACTTGGGTGGACAAACCAGCATTATCGCTGTAAAAAAAACCTGCAAAAAATACTCAAATAGGAGTTGGGTAAAGGGGCCCATCTGCAGTGGTTTCCTGGTGGGTTGCTGAAAATTGGTTGCTGTGCATTATTCCCGCTACTACTAACCTACATTACAATTGGAGTCGCGGAAGGTTCGGAGCAGGGCCCCACATCCAATTTTGGGACCTGGGTGTAAGTACAACAGCCCCTCCTTCTCTGACCGAAATTGGAACATAGTTATACTAAGTTTTTATATTCATCGACCACTATTGTAGTTCACGAGTTAGTTTATTCATTAATCCATGCTGCTTTACGTTTGAAGGCTTCCCTGCCTAACAGGCAGACAGGCTTGCACGGCAGTGCACCTGCTCCGTACTCTGTGCAGTTGGATTGGAGTTGTTGTTTGTTCAGAGTATAAAATAAAGTCACAGATACCCACCAATTGAGTACTTTACTCATAGTAATTATAACTCATAATTGGGAGAAAAAATGTCTCAAGTCATATGGGCCCTGTGTGTGACCACGCCCAGGTACTGCACGTCCAGCTGACCTCCACCCATTCTGTGGGCCTTAGTTGGAAGGCCTAATGGTAAAAGTTTGGTTTGCTTGAATATGCAAAAAAAGTAATTGCAAATGGTAAAAAAAAAATAACACTGCCACTGTTAAAAAAAAAAAGGAATTTAGCTGTTTATTATGAGCAACAATGAAAACAAGTTCTTGCCGTGTGAATGTAGAAGAAAAATTACTGTATTGTCGCATCTCTCGTTCGGCAAAGTATTCGCGGTCTTCAGAAGTGAATGTTTGCGTAAAGGCTATGATAAAGGCTATTATACTACATTGTTGTGAAGGCTGGTGGATGAGGGGGTAGGAATGAAGCCACCAACAACAAGTTGGAGATTCAGAGAAATATGTTCGTGGGCTCAGTACTTGGATATAGTTTTTCCCTGTTTCTCAAACTTAATGCCGTTGGTTTCATCTGACTCCCATCTTCTACAGCTTTATTATATTTTAAAATTAGCTATGACTTAGGTATGGTTCTCTATTTAAATACGCAATATTTAAAGATTTCAGATTTATGCAACAAAGTGTTAGAAATTTGTACGATGTTTTTCAATGTTACAATGCAGGAGGCATAGAAGCATGGACGTTCAGTTACAGGAGCATATGACTTCAGCGTTTTTGCACTTAGGTTACATGATGTTAGTGGGACATGTAAATCATTATGTAACAGCTCAGCTTCCACATGCAATTTGTACCCAGTAAACAGTTTGTACACATACTGTATGTGTACTATATACTTACCGTACAGTATGTGCACTCTCTGTGTATACTCTACATTGTGTACTATACAAACTGTGTAATATACATAGTAATATAGTATACAATATAGCATACAATATAGTATGTGTACTGATAATAACCAGTATAGACAATGTACGCTCTTTAGTACACAATTCGTGTAGAAGCTGAGCTGGTAAACAGTGATGTGCACTGCTAGTGGCACATTGTCTTCAGAGTGTGCAGATTTTCAAAATGCTGATATTTTTTTTTTACCAGAAATTTAATTTTTTAAACAGTTTCATTTTTTCCCCTTTACTTTCTATCTAAAAATCTAAATAACAACGGCATTTTTCGGCAACCATAAGACATGATTTTGACCTGTAGAGCAATACAAGACAATAAATAAATAAAAGCAAAAACAATACTACATTACACATTCAACACTGAACCAAACTATTTCCATGATACTTTGGTCTAAATACACGAATACCCTACTTTAGAAACAGTCACTGCTTTCGAAGCATGTATTTAGGCCACGCTTACGAAACTGAGTGGACGAGGATGAGGGTGATTGCTTTGGAATAGGGGCGTATCGAAGACGAAATACTATGTGGTGAGAAGGCTGAAACTACCGAATAGGTCCGGATTTTGACCAAATATCAGAAGATTTTTTCCCCTTCTTACGAACGTTATTGGTAGTTTTGTTCCTCCTATCTTTATTTCCGACACAATGTTGCCACTAGAAATTCAGTCTAGCTTGGGGGTGGGGGAGTACAGTAAGAAAGGGATTAATGCAAATTTTCTTACTGTAGTATCAATAATATAATAAAAAAATAATATAATAAAAAAATTAACTGAGTAAATGCGTAAATGTCTGGACAAGAGGACTGGCAACCCAGGTTTACACAGAAACATAATCTGGTCTTTTTAAAAACTTTGTTAGCGATACCAAATTTAGTATTCTCTGAAAAATGTCGGTGTTTCTGCTACAAAGTTAGTCTACCAGTCAGAGCCAGTCTTTGGGCTCAAGGTATAACCCGAAAGCTAGAAAAATTCCATTAAGTGCATGATGTCAGGTACACCCCTAGGGATCGTCACTATAGGGTAGATGTAGACTCATGAAGTGGTGGTGCTTTCCTGTATGGCATCTTAAAACAGCAACCAAAAAACAGATTTTTGCTTCTAGCGCCTAAGCCGTTCTTCAAATCGAAAATAAATTAGTTACCAATTATGTCTAGAATAAAACTTCCTTCAGGAAAAGTTCTATTCATATTTTTCGTAAAATTAACCCTTCTGGCCGAAATGTGTCATTAAGTTATATTAGGCCATTTATACATGCTGTATATGCAACAGCGCACATGTGCATTATATTTCCTGGCTTTAAACAGCTGCAATGTTAGTTCTAACAACATCCACTAACATAATTGGGCTTAAATGAAAGGTAAAGATATGTATTTTCCATTATTAAAGTAAAAACCAAACAGTGCTACAAGATAAAAACACAAACAACGTTTCGAAAATTTTCAATTTTCGTCGTCAGGTATGCATAAAATTAACGCATGGCAAATGCCACTAAGTCATCTTATGTAAAAACATCATCACAATAAAAAGAAAAAGAAAATAAAAGGGTACAATACCACCATTTTAAAAGGATTAAAAACCACCAATTTCCCCTCTCAGAAGAGGCAGAAATGGCGGCCGAAATGCACCACCCAACCTTCGTCTTGGGGAAATCAAGTCGAATTGCAAGGTGTATGCAAATCGGGTCACATGTTTCAGGTTTGATCCATTCGTTGGCGCTATGGGGGTTGTACGGTGTGCCTGGAAAAAGTGTCGAGCTTTAGTGTTTTAATTACAGGAAAATATTCTTTTAGATATTTGTTATCTGGCACTAAGTGGTTATGAACAGGTGGTTTATGCGTGTGGATGACAAGCGTTTCAAGATTAATACGTGCTCTAGTTTGTTTTTCTTGAAACAAGATTTGAACCTTGTCCAAGACGGGGGTGTGGCCAGTTGCGTGTTTGTCAGGTGACTTGCCTGTTGCTAGGCAGTGTTGTACTAATGAATGATGATGCTTTTACATAGGATGACTTAGTGGCATTTGCCATGCTTTAATTTTATGCATACCTGATGACGAAAATTGAAAATTTTCGAAACGTTGTTTCTGTTTTATCTTGTAGCACTGCTTGGTTTTCACTTTAATAATGTGTTACCGTGCTTTTTTACTCCAATATGTATTTTCCAACAAGTGTAATTAAAATGATTTATTTTAGTTAGAATCTGAGCTACGATACTTTATCTACGTTGTAGAGCGTTAATTTTTGCGCCGTTTTACAACAAGCTCCATCTTTAAACTGCTGCAGTAGCCGTTATAATTCAGATGTAATAAGTAAATTAGTAAATGTCTGGACAAGAGGACTGGCAACGATTTATTTTAATTAGGAGCTAAGCTACGGTAGTTTATCTACGATGCAGCACTTTAATTTTTGAATAGTTTTACAATAAGTTCCATCTTTAAACTGGTGAAGTAGCCATTCTAACACACATAAATGGATGTAATTAGGATTAAATCAAATATTACAATGTCTATTTTCCAACAAGGGTAATTAAAACGATGTGTTTTAATTAGAAGTTAAACTACGGTAGTTTATCTACATTGTAGCGGTTTGAGTTTTGTATCGTTTTAAGATAGGTTCCATCTTTAAACTAGTGTAGTAGCTATGTTAATTAAAATAAATAGTTTTTAATTATCTTGTTGAAAAATATACATCTTCATCTTTCATTTAAGTCTAATTACATCCATTTATCTGAATTATAACGGTTATTGCAGCAGTTTAAAGATGGATCTTGTCGTAAAATAGCGTGAAAATCATATCACTACAACTTAGATAAACTGTCGTAGCTCAGATGCTAATTAAAATAAATCGTTTTAATTACTCTTCTTGGAAAATACACATCTTCACCTTTCATTTAATCTCAATTATGTTAGTGGATCTTATTTAGAACTAAATTTGGAGCTGTTTAAACTAAGGAATTATAATGCACATGTGCACTGTTGTATCTATAGCATACATAAAATGGCCTAATAGAACTTAAATGACGAATTTCGGCCAGAAGGGATAGTTTTACGAAAAATGTGAATAGAATTTTTTTCTGAATGAATTTTATTCCGAACATAATTGGTAACCGGTTCATTTTCGATCGGATGAACGGTTTAGGTACTAGAAGCAAAAATTTGTTTTTTGTTAGCCATTTCTGAATGCCATCTTACTTATGACGCCATCCAAGAAAGCTGCACCACTTCACGAGTCTACACCCTGGGGGTGTATCTCACTAGGGGTGTATCTGACACCCTGCACTCATGGAATTTTGTTAGCTTTTGGGTTATACTATCTCGTAAACTAGAGCCCTTTTTGAGATTGGATGGCAGACTAAAGCCTTTCTGTGAGTTAGTTCCAAGCTTGGACCACCTTCACAGAGAAGTAAGCTCGTCTGAATTGTGTTTTAACAAGTAGACGAGTCAACTTCATAGTGTGACCGCAAATTGCGACCGTATAGTACTGTGATCGAACAGTGGAAGGTCAATGCATTCGAGAAAACGAAGTATCTTATGTGCAAGCACCAGAACCGACTTTAATATTTTTATTGCTTGATTTACTGCGCAACTTTACAAAAAATAATTGTATGCATTACTCTTATTTTTTCTGAAGAGTGTTTTTCTGCTTAAGATTTTGTAACCGATCACTGAAAAAAATTGCAGTGAAGGAAATGAACATGTGGGCCTCCAGGCAGGTTAGATACGTATCAAGCTTGTGCAGAGTACTTCCCAGCATGTTAAATCTTACTTCATGCTATGAGAGCAATATTTACTAGTCCAGGCGTAGTGGCTGTATATGATGTGAAATTATTTAATTATATGATTATTATTTTCTAAAAACGATAGCAGAACAACTTGCAGGAAAGGTTGTTTTTTTTATTAAATATTACGTTTTTTTTGCGTTGTAGTATTTTTAGGGTTAGATGGTGAACCTTACGTAAGCGTAGTTTGGAAGTCCAGAAAAACAAATAGTGCCTTGGTTTCATATATTTAGATCCCTGTTTTTTTCTTTATTCAAAAATAGCACACATCACACTAAAGACAGTGATTTTACTTTTCTATCATCAAAAATACATAACCAAAATAAATGGAATACATTAAGTTTTGTCACCCATAATTAAATTTTTTATTTTTTTTGCAGGTTGCAGACATCGGTGTTGGTGTAAAACTTCCATCAAAACCAGTTGCTACCCAACAGATAAGACAATTGGAATCAAAACTAGATCGAAGAGCACGAAAGATTTTCCCACCAACATTTATTCTCTTTGTCATTATATATTGGAGCATTTATTTGTAGTGCAACGTTTGAATTATGAAGAAAGAAACAATAATTAGCATAAAAGTTCAAATAACTTTCCAAGCATGCAATAACACGGAAACACCACCTTGGACTCTTTTACACGTTTAAGCCATGGTTGATGCCGTTTCCGAGTTGACGCTGTTTTCGTGCAGTCAAGTTGTCTATCCAATAAAAGAAAGCCAACTATAATGCTTGAATGGTGGCATCCAGGAAAAAAACATCGATTTCCAGAACATATTTTTGTCTTGAGCTTATCCTAGAGTGTAAAATCAATGTTGCAATCTACCAGGCGAGATCGTTTTGAAATCTGAATAACGGCCCCTCTTTTGGCCTCATCACTTTTTTGCTGCTTGCGCTTTTTCCAAGGTACGTGAAAATGGGAGTCATTGCTTCGCATTTCACGCTTCTTCCAAGAGAGGATATAAATATACAAGAAATGCACCGGTTTCCACCATCTTTAGGATAATTTTATGAAATCATTAGATTAATGGAGGATTTTTTATGGAGTACACAGTATTAAACTATTTTATTGTGAACAAGATCATATGAATGAATGAATGAAGTAATTTAATGCGAGCAAAAACACGTATAAGGTCTAGGTAGGGTGCATTGTATCCACTTAAACATACCCTAAATTAAAAGTTACATTACCTATTTTAACAATGCATTAATCGTACAGTAAGGCAGGACAATCACTATTGTAGGCCTAATACAACTAATATTTTACAATTGTAAAATATGTGTAAAACTAATAATCGCAAGCCAAATGCTTTAGTCATGTTTAAATAAGTGTAAAAGAAATAAAAATAAAAGTAATAAGCCAAAGACTCCAGTATTGTTTCATGTTTCATCACCAAGTCCACCTATTGTATCCAGAGAGATCAAGTTTCCTAAGTCTGTTTTTAACAAAGGGAGGGAGCCATTACCACATCCGGGGGTAGTGCATTCCAAAATAAAAAACTCTGTGGGAAAAGAAATATCTACGCAAATCCTTCCAAACTTTTTCCAAAACGAGTTTAAGAGGGTGGCCTCTTGTACGGTCATCTACATCATTAAAGACGTATGATGTGCGTGCGTGCGTGCTTGCGTGCGTGTTTGTACCTCTACTCCTCTGGAACCAAGGCACCTACAAAGATGGGTGTAGGACCAAATGAAAGATAATTAAATTGCGCTCTTAATAGGCCTATTTTCATCGCTATAACTTGATATTATCACCCTCAAATATGCGAAAAACCCTGAAAAACTAACGTCAAAGTTTTTTAAACCCTCTTGATGATTGTTCATGACGTCATAGTTTGTTCATGAAAACCTCCTCGAGCGAAGAGAGATGATATGGAAAAGAATGCACGGAGGACGTATATCGCAACAAACCACATATACATCTTAAAATTGGTTTTGTATTAATTGACTTGATACAGGGAAAAATTAAACAGATTTGGTCTTAAAACGGTGTTTGCGCTGATTGAGTGAGCGAAGCGAACGAAAATCAGCGTTTGTCATGAGAAACAGTGCTTTTCTGATAAATTACTTGATCTTAACTTTTTGCTCGACTCCTTGGACGTAAAAAAATAATACTGACCTTCTCTCGAGATAACCGATATCTCATACTACACTCTTATAATTTGCTTGATCGTTTTTTATGTGGAAGGTCTGTATCATAAGTGTTGCAGCGAGAAATCTCCTCGAGCGCAGCGAGACGATGCGGAATGAGCGAGCGAAGCGAGCGACTCCGCTAGTATCCTCTAAATATAAAGAAGTAGTTACAATTTATGCTAGATAATGTAGAAGGACGTATGTTAAGTTTAGGTGAACTTTTAATCTCCTTAATTCAAGACAGTCTAAATTCAATATTTTTAAACGTTCGGAATAACTCTTATTTTTAAGCCCAGGCAAGAACTTGGTGAAACACCGCTGAACCGTCTCAACAAGGTCAACATCCTTAACCAAATGCAGTGACCAGACTGGGCTTGCGTACTCAGGATAGCCACATGAAAACTGTAAATGCCCAGATTAAAGATTTAGCATCACCAGATTTGAAACGTCTTGTCGTGGCCATTCTTTGCCTAGCAGTTTTTGCACGTCTTATCACCACCATTCTTTACCTAGCAATTTTTACAATGTGCTTACAATGGGAATTACTTTTTCGATCATTACTGAGCCACACTGGTAACCGGTATACTATAACATAACCGATAACTCGTTGACAACGGGACAAAACCCGACCACAATTGTTGATAGCTTTTAAAGAAAGCAGTTCTACGTTTCTGCTTAGACGCTGGCAATTGGTAAAAGTAGTAGATGTAAAACTACCCGAAGACTAAAGAAAACACTACGACAACTATAATTTACTTCACCTTGAGGGAAAAAAAAGTTCAGAAACACTACATTGCTACTGGATATGTTGGAGGTTTGTTGCACTCTCAGTCAAAGCCATGGCACCAGAAAACGAGAGACACAATTTTGTTAGGTTATCCCAATAGAAATTGCCTTGGCTCCATTATATCTCTTAAACGACATGAGCACGAAGTGTCACATGGTCCTTCTCACCCCAAAAATGGCAGGGATTGCTGAGGTCAGGCTCAAAGTAAGTTACACATGAGAGTGTTGTGCTAACCATTAGTCTGCCTTGCTTGGAACCTACTATACACAACTACCTACCATCTACTCCTACAACAACGTTCTAGGAAATAAAGCTCTCTGAAAAGAAAAACGTATCCAATAAAACACGCACCAATGAAAAAAATGCTGCTAAGAATGAATACACCCAGTGGAAATTTCTATCCTGAATCTAGCATCTTTTAACACTTTAATTTTCAATTATTGTAATTAACTCTATTTTATCATAATCTGCACGTCACTGAAGGTTCCTTGTAGCACTCTCTGTTTGCAGTTGATTTAATTAAGTGGTTATTTATTTTTATAAAGTTATAAAATGTTGTGGTCTTTTTCTATCAATTAACTAATTTCATCACTTGAAGTGGCAATTGTTTTGCTATAAATTTAGCAAATTAGTGCCCTTTTTAGTATTTTTTTAAGGAAAACTTAACAAAAATAATAATAATTATTGATAATTAAATCTAATATCAGTCAGAAATAAGTCGACAGTGAAAACACACAAAAAAATAACGAAGCCAGTTTTATTCTTTTACGTTTCATTACATGTGACTCGGATTCCAGAGACCCAACCTATTGTTCTTCACATCTTGTATTCATCTTCTTGTGTACGTCTTCACATCTTGGTTTCGTTAGCAGCATACAGCCGAGTTAGCTTAATATTGTTTAAAGAATGTATGTATATTTATTTAATTAAATAAAATTCAAATAATGTAACCTTCAAAATAATACAGCATTTTTTAAAATTAGTATAAAGTATATGTTTTGATTTTTTTTTGAAGAATTTAAAAGATTTTAGATAGAATTTAGATAATTAAACGAAACAGCCTATTTCTTTGTGTTTCGGGTATTCGTAACGAGATTAATCGATTCTGTTTGTTTTTTACGTCCTATTACGGTACCACTTTTCCAACCTTTAGGAAGTTGACGTAAATAAGGTCAAAGAAAAACGTAGATGAAACTTCATACACTGTTTTAATAAATTTTACTACAGCTATGCTACAACACTGCTACAACATTTCCAGAACAATAGTTTATTTTTGTGACAAATCTTGAGTACTTGTAAGTTTGGTGGGAACTATGGCCGATCTTGAGTTTTACATGTTTAATCTACTATAGGTGGTCTTATCTAGTTTTTCTAATTTCATTTCCAGTTTGGCTGGGAGCCGTTCGGCTGGTCCTCTCTGCGCTTGAAATACTTCATGTTAGGATCTCCTTTTTCTGTTAAGCCTTCAGTTCTTACCTACAGTTCTTACCTTGAACCTAATCCAAGCTCGGATAAAGTAAACCAACCTGTGGCAACCCTTTTTTAGTTTAATGTGTGGTCTGCCACATGGTATTTGCGTCATTTTGATGCAGAAACCCGTGGAAGATTTAGGGTCCCTTTGGGTTTTTTTTTTCTTTTCGGATTTTTAGGGCCCAATTCAGGTTTTTCTCTCGAGAGGTAATTAGGTCCTTTTTAGGCTTTAGCACTTAAGATGAAACGTGGATAATCCGCGCATTGGATAAGCTTGGGCGTTAAATTCTGCTTTTGAGTTTGGCTTATGAAACCACTTATGCCTAATACCGTTGGATCCTTTTCAAATTCCGTAGGGTTATGTACTTGGACCTTGGGAGTCCGTTTTTCGAGTATTGGGCGTTAAGCCTTTTTTAGGTCTATTTTGATTTATGAACTTTTCGGACTTGAGGGGTAAAATGAAAATGTTTTTACTTTGAACGATTTTTTAATTTTAAGCTTAGTTTGGTTCATAGAAGCAACTTTTCTTCAACTTTTCAATTTTACTATTCAAATTTCGCTCATAAAAGCAACTTTGAATTTTCGTGGTTTGTGTTCTAAGGAATAATTTTCGCTGTATATTATATCATAAATGCAATTTTCCTAATCAGTTTCTGCTTGTAAGAAGCAGAATACTGTTCTGATAGTGAGCATGCCTATATCATATAACAGAGCTCCCAATCTCGCGGTTTACCTTACCCACCACAGGATATTTCGAGAAGAGAAGGGTCCTATGATGCCTCGTGCTCATGTCGATTGTAGCATGCAAAAGAGCATTGAGATTTCCAATCCTAATTACCTAGCAGAATTGTCCCTCTCGCCTCCTGGCGCTATGGCTTCAACTGGGAGCGTGTCACTAAACTTTTAAAGCATGGAGAATACAGAATACAAGGTTTGAAACAATGTGGTCAGGTATCTTTATCATTTCTGCAGCAATTCTCGCGCTTGGTGGCAGAGCTACACAGATGCGTTTACTTTGGTATACACTTGCAGCATTTGCTATGGTTCAGCAACATATTTTGTAATGCGGTGCGTGGTGATTTATAAGACTTGTGCCTATTTAATCTTCAGTTGCACTCTGAATTTCCACACGACTTTTAAAAAATTTTGGTTTGGTCGAAAAATGTATGTAAAGCTTCCATTATCAAATTTCTTGAAAAAGGGTTCATTCGTTCTCAAGTGGTTATGTGACAGTATGACCTATGACCTATGTGTTTCTCTCTTTTCAAAACTTGTCTAAATTTTCTTGTCACACGTAACCTAACCATAATTTCCTCTAAAACTCCTCGCCGGGAAGAGGTGGTGTTAGTCCGTTTATTCATTAGTCACACCAACTTGACTCATCGCTTCTTTTTGAAGGGGGTTATCCCTCATGAATGCCATTGGCGTCGAAGGCCACTTGAGGTCCGTCACTTGTTGATTGTCAAAATCTTGATGGTATTCGTCGCCGCAGCTTCCGCAAGACATAGCGCATCAGTTGGGCGTTAAGTCTGTTCTCCTGTCCTTGATTTGTACATTTTTGCAGGAAGAACATACGTATGATAGATCAAGAATTTTGGTTTGTTTAACATCTGTGTAATGTGTCGCGCAGTAGCAACTCGGACCACTGCACTATGACTGACGTTAGCGTCATTAAACCAGAAACCCCCCCCAACCCACCCCAAAAATTGATGCGTGTCTCTGACGAGGTACTGGTACATGTGACCAAAAAAAATTAAGAAAGATACCATTTTGTTACCAACAAGAGCAGCTGGTGGTGCTGTACATAATAACATGGAATGTCAAGCTTACGTTCATAATTCGTTACAAATTTTGATGTCTGTATAAAGGTATACAATTATCTGATATAGTCAAGTCTGCCATGGAGTCTGCCATTGGCCTGTTCGGTAGTCAGGGTACGAATCGCCCAGCTGATGGTGGTCTCCTTTCTTCATACCTCACCTACGGGGGTTTCAGGTTGGATGATCTTCCGGCTGTGCTTCATCGTTATCGACGGGTTCCAGTGTTGTCTTTTCGTTCTGCTTTTCCTTTAACATTCTGCTGCTTTGACATTTTCTGCTTCTTCCTGAGAGCAATGTATGAATCTGCTAGTGAGAATTAGGATTCTTCACTGAATTGGGTGCTTGCCCTTATTCGTGCCTCACAAGAACACGTTTATTCTGTTTGGAGCCAAGAAGACTTATTTTCTGTGGGCGCAATTTTATGCAAGTGTCTGTCTCCAGCCATCCTCTAACGAATCAATTCCTTGAAAGTGTTTGGCTAGGAAACCAATAACGTTGTTTTGAAAACCAGTTTCGTGTAATCACATACGTTTATGCTTGATGATTATTATTTTTTTTTAATTGTAAAGCAAATTTAAATGTGGAATAAAATGTTCTATGTACAAATTGGATGCGTATAAATTATTAAAGTGAAGGTCTTTGATTCAAACCCGTATGTCATGTAATGATAATACACACTTGATCAGTAAAGAGCTATAACTTCACAAAGTAACCATGAAATATAATATCATGAAGAATATAACCTTAAGAATAAAAAAAATCAAGAAGAATATAATTTCTTCAGCTCTATGGCAAATCAGTAGACACAATTCCATTCCAGCCGAATGGCTAGAATAGCCAGCATATTACTTGCTCTAGAACAGCGTCATCACCTCCTTTTGTCTATGCAACAAGTGATTTGCCTGGACGTAGCAATCATTACATAAATTCCTTTCACATTCCTTAAACATTTTTATATCACAAAAATGTGTCGACCTGGGCACTGTTACCGTCATAGGCTAGGATAGAGCATTAATACTGTCCAACAGTCCCCTTCCTACGTAACTCTTAGTATGGTCCTGTCAGTACTCGGCATATCATGAATTAAGTTCACCTTTGTAAATTGATTACTAATGGGAGTGTTTGGAATAATCTTCTAAATATTTCACCAATAAATACTAAAATGAACAGGCATTGTAGCTACAAACAATTTCAGGGTGTCCGTACACGGTTTCCCTGATAGCTAAATTTTATTAAAACTCGGCGAATAAAGACAGAAGCAAACTGTTTTCGCCGTTTCTGAGCTAGACTAAGAAAGTATTTTGTCGTAGCGTCTTATTTAAACTAATAACGTCACAGGGCACTATATTCGGCCAACAATGCGAAAGGGTTTCCATCATAACAAAAGCCACCATATCTGCACCGTTCGTTTTTGGTGAGAACACAATAAACGCTATCACATATCAAGACCTGGCTGAACAGTTTGAACGACTAAACTTTACATACAATGCCTTTGATATATAGTCACAGAAAAACATCTGAAAGATTTATTTCGGGCGTTCTTGGTGGTCATGGTGTGATGCGTGAACTCCGTTTTAAAGGAGCATTAGGCTAAACTAAAAACTTTAAGCCTGAAACAACGTGACACACAAATGATTCATAACGGTTTTAATTTGCTATGGTAGAAAAATCAATAAATGCTTGAACAACTGGGAGTTAAATATGGTTGAACAAGAAATAAATATAAATAAATAAATAAATTTGTTGCAAATGCAACCGGAATGGCAAGGACCTGTCGATCACTAACAGCCATCCGAAATTAAAACTAAAAGTCATAGATTGCAAAAGTTTAAAAGTTTAAAATGAAGACAAATGACAAGGCAGCAGAGGAATGGTTGATGGAATTTGGTTGGGGTCACAAATGCATTACCACCAAGGTTAGACCTACCAGGGACACAATGGTCCCCGATGGCATCGCCAAACGTGAGGGACAAGTGAGGGGAAACGCCAGGATAATTATTACTAATTCTTATATAACAATAAAATAAAGTATAGCAAAGCTTGGCCAAGACCAGTTGGCATTCCTAATGCATAAAAAAATGATACTGCTAAAAAATCCCACAGCAAAGGTGGTCAGCACTGAGTCAGTATATTTGCAATCTCAGCGCAAAAGAACAGGGAAGGGATAGGTTTATCCAGTTATTCCATGCCTAAATTAAAATTAATAAAAGTACACTTATTTGCAATAAAAAGTAGCAGGTTGATACCACTGTCTTAAAAACCACGAAAACTTAGCATATCTGGTGAGATCAACATTATTTATCCTCTTTTTAAAGGTAGAAGTGTTGGTCAGGTGACAACATCAGCAGGAAGAGAATTCCAGGGACCTACGACACGATTAGAAAAGAAAAACCTACGACAATCCCTCCTACTAGTCTTTACTATTAAATTAAGGATATGAGCCCTTGTCCGATTTCCTCCCCTTATTGAAAAGAAATGGTTGCACCCCAAGTCGGTCAATCCATGTAAAATTGAAAAGGTCAGGCTTAGGTCCTGCTTAAGTCTCCTCACTTCCAGTGAATCAATATTTAAAATTTTCAAACGTTCTGTGTAAGTTTTACATTTCGTACCTGGCAAATACTTCGTAAAATTTCTCTGAACAGACTAAATATGACTTATATTCTTTATCAAATGTGGAGACCAGACTGGACTTGCATATTCCAGTATAGGCCTAACAAATACAATGAAGGCCCAACACAAGGTCTTTATATCACCAGAAGTTAAACATCTTTTAATTATTGCCATTCTCTGCCGAGCAGTTTTGAAACTGTTATAGCAGTGAATTTCGCTCTTAAGATTACTTGTAAACCACACCCCTAAGTCTTTGACTTCGGTGATATGGTCAAGCACTGTACCCTCAAGTGTTTATTGCATCTCCTTACTTTTTGGTCCAATGTGGAAGGCTTTACATTTGGGGCCTGATAGGGATAATTCCCATTTTTGAGACCAAAGTTCTAGATCCAATAAGGACGAGGACAATGCTGTATGATCATCCTTTATCTCTTATGGTATTATAAAATTTCACATCAGCAAACTTAGGGGTCATAATGGTTGAATCTTTAGTTTTTAAATTATAAATATCGATAAGGACCAATAGTGGGCGCAACACCGATCCCTGTAGGACACCACTATACTTTGTTCCACATTATGTTTTCAGAAAACTGACGGTATGATGCTACGTTTTCTTTCACTACGAGTGCAAAAATTCCGTAAACATCCCATTCGTAAACTCTAAGAGTAACTATGTTGAGTCTACAAGTGTGATATCCACATGTATTTGCACTTTTAGTGCAATGAAACGAGTCGTCATCCAGTCAATTTTCTGAAACCATAATATGGAACAAACTATAGTAACCAAACTTTCACTAGAAATTGATGCTCCTACACACACTTGTTGTGTTCTATTCGAAAGAAAGTTGTTTACCCATTTAAGGGTGTGGCCACCAATACCGTAGGCTGCTGGTTTAGAGTTTAATTTTTGATGTGGTATAGAATCAAATGCTTTCGCAAAGTCAATCAGTATAACAGCCGTCGAATTTCCACATTCCATAGACTTTGCCAATCGTTAAGACAACAGAGTAATTGTAGAACAGTCAATCTCCGAGGTACGAAACCAAATTGATCATTTGATAATAGCCCAAAAGATGTAAGAAAGTCCATTATTCGTGTTTTTTGTAACTCGTTCAATAATCCTACATGGTACGCACGTTAACGAAATAAGCCTATAATTTAGTGGGTCTGTACCATTACCCTTTTTGAATGTAAGGATCACACGTGCTTGCTTCCAATGTTTTGGCAGATAGTAATGATTTATTTAGGATTATACAGTAGATACGGGTAAACAAAGTTCTTTCCCATATTTTTTTTTATAAAACGATGATAAGAACTCATCTGGGCCCACGGCTTTGCTATCTTTGAAGCTCCCAAGGATGAATTCAATATCTGCCATAGGATTTAAAATTGATAGAATATTCTGTGAAGTGAGCCTCAATATCTATTATTTTATCACTTGTAGTAAAATGTTTTTCAAATAGGGAATTTAGGGTCTCTGCTTTAT
The DNA here is from genome assembly GCA_023313725.1 of Lithobius niger. Classification (NCBI taxonomy): domain Eukaryota; kingdom Metazoa; phylum Arthropoda; class Chilopoda; order Lithobiomorpha; family Lithobiidae; genus Lithobius; species Lithobius niger. Next base: position 13,966 of record JAHWFP010119038.1, on the reverse strand, counting down.
CATGGTCATCTGTTATTAATTTATCATTATGATGAAATGGCGGCAGATGCTGTCTGTGATCTGTTTTCCTTTTGATGTTTAAATACTGCTGGAGTGCCCACAGAAATAATTTTACACTCTTGTTTAATCTCATTGGGCTTGATAGTATTTGATAATAAGTTACTACAATATTTATATTTTGCATAAAATTACTTATCCCTATTATTATTCTTATATCTTCTCCAAAGTTTTTTCTTCCGATTTAGTAATTTTACCACATCTTTGGGAGGCCTACGTTTACCATTATTACTAAAAGTTTTAGAACAAGTGTTTTTCATTTCTAATTTTGATAGCATGTTATGAAATGTATTCCATGAGACCTCAACCTCCATTTTCTCCGTTATAATTTTTGACCAATCTACATTTTTAAGGTCTTCCCGCAAGGCATCAAAATTAACAAACTCTAACAGATTTGTGTTCTTTAGAATTTACTTTGTAATTTCCCAGATTTATATTAAATGCAATCTGCAGTGGTTCCTAAAATGTTCCATTACTTTTACATCGTACAGAAGACGAGTTTTATCCACAAGAATTAAATCTAAAATGTTGTCACCTCGCCTTGGTTTTGTGACAAGTTGGTCGAATCCAAGTTCAGAAATATTATCCTGGAATAACTGTTGATAGGACCTTGTTGCTCTAAGGGAGAACCAATTTATATGGGACATGTTAAAATCTCCCACTATAATATTGGGCATAGCTGCCGATGTATTTTCCCTAATGAACTGATTCATTTTTATGATGTTATTTTCAACCGTGCCATTGGGTATATAAGGGTGCACGGGTAGCTGCGAGCACTGGGGCGTCAGATTCGATAGGCGTCCTGGTCCCAGTGTACATCTCTGGCTTCGTACAGACCCAGGTTCGATCCTGGCGATGGGAAGTGTATATGTACGGGTTTTTCTCCGGTTGTTTCCCGCCCGTTGCACGAGGGTTTCCTCCGGGTACTCCGGTTTCCTCCCTCATGCGGCAAAAAACAACTGTAATAATGGTGGTACTTCTTCCACTTAACATCTGCCGCTGGGGAATTTGGGTGGGTGGATGCCTCGAGCATCGTCTCTATATATTATATTATTATATTATATTATATACCCCAATACAATTCTAAGTATATTTGGACCGAAATTAACACTAATCGCCTCAATTTCATCAGCCAATCTCCAGACAGCACAACTTAATTCATTTTTTACAAAAATCGCCAAACCCCCCACATTTTAACCTCTATCCCTTCGGATTACAGTGTATGGGGGGGGGGGGAGATGAGGCTTAATGGCGCGTCGACAGCTTGGTCATTAGCGCCAACCTTAGTCACAGTGTATGGTAAACCACCAACTAACATTGAGTCAGGTCAGTATTGTCCAACCAGGTTTTAACTATGAAAACAATATCATAGTCATATGTTAAAAGTAGAAGTTGCAGTTCTGCAAATTTTAATTTTAGACTTCCAGCATTAAAAGTACAACAACGTACACTTTAATGGAATACTCCTCTGGTGATGCTGTCATCACACTTATGCGAATTATTATATTAATGGCTGCAGTGTTCATCTCTACAATATCATCACTGTTGGTGTCCAATTTGCATATGTATATCAGTATGCATGTTTATGTCTAACACATGTTTTTGGCAAACGTTATGCATATTACTCTCTACTAGTTTCCCAGAGCAACAAATTTATTATGATTTATGCTAGACTCATGACTGCCAAAGATGATTGCGTCAATGATACAGTTTTTACCAATTTTCGACAGATGCAAACCGTCTGATGCCAACGAATCTCTTCTTTTCAATATTACGTTCCATAAGGAATAGAAACTCATATTTTCTGCCTTACATTGATTCATGATAAGCCTATTACATTTGACCAAGTATGGCTGTAAGTTAGTCCGAGTTGCATTTGTTATCAAGTATTATTTAAATGGTATACATGAATATAAGACTCAACGAATATATAATCTATAAAATATTACACTTAAATTGGTTTGAACTGTAAATTCTGGTCTTGGGTTTTTCCACACTTAGACACCAGGCTTCAAAAACACATCAGGCAATATGTGGAAATTACTCGCAAATGGAAACAAAGAATGGAGGACGTCACGTCAAGGAATATTTCTTGACTGAACCTTTTCTTTTCTTATCTTAGAAGCATGCCAAAAACGAGAGAGGCTTTCCTGTAACACTCTCACCAAACGAAGAGAAAGGCTCACTACGGAAAATGGAACTCAAAAGCACGCAGTCAATTTTTATCCTCGTTGTTGCCAACTCACCAGTAAACCCAAACACAGTTGCCATATTGACTTACATTTGACATTATTTAGCTATCTAAAAGAAACCATCGCAAATCATAGCTACAGACTGAAAGCAGACTGAATGCGGTAAATCACGCACGTAAATTAGGCTTCTTAGGTTACTTCCTACGGATGAGTTCATTTATAAACGGCAACAAGCATACGAGGTTTCAAATTGCGACGACTGAAACATTCGTGATTCAACTGCAGAGATGTAAAGTTCAAATGTTAACAAAAATATTAAAATATAGACGAGTACAAAATGAGTTTGGACGCTTGTTCACTGTGGCGACGGGTCTTCCTCGACATGCAGACGGCTAGCAGGCCGGCAAAAACGAACGGGAAAATAAAAGGCGTCACAAACATCTGGACTCTTGCCTCCAAGCAGGCTGGACCAGCCCACACCACCAGTGCACCAGTGTTCCAGATGGGAAGCACAAGCCATACCTAAGTTCTACCGAGATATCGCTTCACAACGGAATAGGCCCATAACGACGACTTCAGCAGTCAGAAATCGCTGAGTTTAGTGTTTCCTGAAACTGGATTTCCTAATGTCACGTACATAAATTGCTGACAGATGAATGTTGGCTGCTTATTTTCTATTCGAGGGATTACAAATAGCGTTTATTGTCTTCTCCAATTCGAGGAGTTACAAATTGTTCAGCATGCTTACGTGACAGCGTTGATTGTCTTGTCCACTAAAAAAGAACGTTCCAATTACGGCGCCTTTCGTATAGTGGAAGCCATTTTGCATTTCCGGCCTAATACGGCGCCCTCTTTCATCTCGATTCCAAACCCTATGCTACTTCTGAAACCGTTTGAGTCTATCCACAAAACTGTGAAAACCGTTTGCTTCTGTCTCTAATCACTGATTTTTAATGAAATTGTGTTATCAGAAAAGTAATTTAGGAACATCCTGTAGTTAACATTTTTTTAAATTTCCAGTTTATTTCTGTTTAAAATCGATATCAGCTCCACCAGTCAACATGCCACATCGCTCATTGATAACACATACATTACTGTCACATACACAGCATGGAGGTCAGCCGCACAACTGTAGCAGGTTGGGAAGAAAACTCCCTAAACTGGCAACGTCTGCATAATTCAAGATCATCTTATCGATAAGAGCTTTCAAAAAAATTGACTATCCTTCATCTCCTTGTTCTTCCGTCAACACACGCACGTTCATGACACGGTATAGCATAGGTGTTCTATACAGCCCCGTGTTACCGGCTTTGTGAAAAAAAATATTTACATTCAACACGCGACGTTGAGAGGAGGCATTAGAGAAATGAATTTTTAATATGACACCACAGTGTTTGTCTGTTCACTCTCATCATTCTTTGTTGTTGATTATGGTTTTTACCTGCAATTTTTCGTGGTGGCTATCGATTCTGCGGTTTGTGTATCGATATTAATCCTCACTACATGTTAAGGAAAGGAGTGCACCACATTTAATATTCCTTTCCCTTGAAACTGGAGTATAGTCTTACGCTTTCAAAAAAAAAAAAAAAGAACAGTCTAAAATGTACTTATTATCTTCACTAAGTACGTTCGGGTTATTGTTAGTGGCTCTATTTAATGTTGCTATTGGTCAAAACACGTAAGTACATTTTGGCGTGTACCAGCAAGTGACGTCTTATACGGCAGTGACACAACGTTGTATTATTGTATATAACTCTATGCTGGAGCCAGTAATTGGGATAGCTGCAAGGGGCACTGGAGGGGGAAAAGAAGGGCGTCTTACTGAAGACAATGCTGTTAAGAGTGGATTTCTTAGGCCTATAATGCGCGATTTTGTCGATTTGTTGGCAGTTGTTGACATTTTTAAGAAAGTGGAATCTTTATTTTTCGATTACAACCTAGCAGCATAAGGGATTGGAGAAAACAACGTTTTTTTAAGCCTATGAAATCCACTCTCAAAGCATTGCCTTGACTAGAAGTGCCGTTGTTTAACCCTCCATATTAATCTAGTGCCCCTTGCAGCTATATCTCTTGTAGCCAATATGACGTCACATGACGCTGCTCTATTAATACGCACTAGCTTTTTGACGTTTGTAACATAATTCTGTTCATTTTTCTTTCTAAGAATTTTCTTGTAATGTCTTTCGTGTAAATCATCAGTGGTGTATTTTAGCGAAGTGCGTGTTTTGCGAAGTAGGCAAAAGGAATTTGTCCTCCCGTAACTGTCGTCTGTCTGTAAATTTAGTACATTTTGGACCAATTGTCTCATTTATTTCAAACAATGTACATCGATTCTACGCCCTATTTGTGGATTTAAGTTCGTAGAGCAGATCTGTTTTTTTTTAATGCAAAATATGCAGTAAAATAGTTTTTTACGTTAAATATTTACTTGCTTCCTCGATAAAGTTATACACGGGTAAACAAAGAAGCCACGAAGACTCATCTTTGGCCGATGGGTTGAATTTGGTTTTCAGTCGTCTTCAACAATTAAATGAAAGTAAATAAAGTAAATACATATGCAAATTTAGTTACGCTGCCTTTTGAACTTAAATGTCAGACTGCCTGAGTTCCCTGCCTGAGTGCCTGAGTTCGAGCCCATTTGGCTTTCCGTCTGTTTGACAAATAAATGAAAGAAGTGAAACTCGTGCTTTTAGGTGTCATTGTAGGAGTCACGTTTTAGTATTCTGTACAACGAAAGCTGGGAAGGGATATAGCAACGTCTTTATAGGTCCGTCACCTTTTTCAACAATAACTGAGTGAATTAAAAAAAATTCGGCAAACTAAAATACCGTTGTTTCCATAAAGCTACTAGGATTTTTCGACTAACACAATGAAATAATAACATTTGATCGTTACATTTATCATACGGCTTTCGCGTTTAACATGCCTGCATCTAATAGTTTAAAGACTCCTCATTGCTACGGCAACGTAAAGTCTCGTTACCTACTTGCCTCCTACTACATAAATAGGTCTACTCCCAAACCCAGTTATCCGTCAGCGTCTGTTTACGAAATTAAAGCAGCAGACAAAAAATTAGACATAAATGCTGAAAATAAGACCTAAAAGCTGAGAATTAGGCCGAAAATAAAAAACTAGGCCTAAAAGCGAACATATTTTTAACCTGCAATTGTGATGGTTACTACATCATGCTAAATACTGATGCAAACCTATTTAGGTTGATTTAAATGTCAGACTGCCTGAGTGGGCAATGACCCCCACGACCTTTGAAACCAAAGGCTGAAGTCCACTGCTGAACCATAGTGATGGCTCATCGGTAAGACTTCAGAGTTTAGTTTCAAAGGTCGTGGGCTAAATTCCTTACCGAGGCAGTCTGACGATTAAGATGTAAAGTTTACGTAAATAGGTTTGCATCTATATTTATTTTAGATTGTATAATAGAGATAATAATATAATAACAATAATAAGTTTGTTGCAAACGCAACCGGAATGGTAAGGACCTGCTGGTCACTGACTCCCGTCCAAAGTTAAAAGAAAAATTAAAAATTGTAAAATTTAAGAGTTTAAAAGTTTAAAACGAAGACGATTGCCCGGCTGCAAAGGAAGGGTTGGTGGTAGAGGTCACGAATGCCTTACCTACAAGGTTAGACCTACCAGGGACACAATGGTCCCCGACGGCATCGCCAAACGTGAGGGACGAGTGAGGGAAAAAGCCGTACCATTGTCAATGTTCAAAAAAAAATTAAAAATAAATAAAATAAAATAAATGCATCACAGTATAAAGTCTGGCCTAAACCAATTGTCAATCATAATCAAGATAAAATAAAAATAACAAAGTTCATCATAATAAAAAAGCCATGGTCAGGAGAGACATGATCATGAACAAGCGTGCATTACTGAGCCTACACCAGTCCAACAATCACCACTCAACTAGGAGGCGACAACATAATTGGGTCTTTTCAAAAACTTCGCAAAGTTAAACTGTCAAGATGTTGTCTGAAGCTGTTGACGGAAGCAGCCACAACGATCCGCTCAGATAAGGCATTCCACACTGGGACCACCCTAACGGGAAAAAAAATACTTTCGGCAATTAAGTCTGGCTGAGGGAAGAACTAATTTGTAACTATGACCCCTAGTCCTGCTCACATGGCTAAGATCAAAGAATGGTAAATCTATTTACAGAATGCCACGTAGAATTTTAAATGACAAAATTAGGTCAGCCTTAAGTCGGCGCAGTTGAAGGCACTCCAGCCCGAGACACTTCAAACGCAGACAATAAGGCAGCTGTGCAAGGCCAGGCAGCCGCTTTGTAAAACAACGCTGCACCGATTCCAACTGGTCAATGTCTCGCAACAGGTAAGGGGACCAAACCTGTGAAGCATACTCTAAAAGCTGGCGAACATAAATTTTAAAGCACGGACTTTAGTTTCTACACAGCCAGAAATAAAAATTCGGTTAACAATTCCGAGACGACGATAGCATTTGCCACAATGTGATTACAATGGGTGGTGAATTTTAAGGAGGAGTCAAACCAAACACGAGATCTTTAACTGAACAAGCACTCGGAAGAGTTGTCTGGTTCAGAACATGAGTGGTTGCTGTTAGAATGTCCAATATGAAAGGATTTGCACTTATCATCCGAAATAGGCAGCTGCCAATCCATAGACCAACGGGCCAAAAAATTGATTTCGAGTTGCAATTGATATTTTGAGGTTGAGTTTACAATAGCAGAGTGCAGCTTTAGGTCATCAGCAAATTTCTCCTGACTTGCATTGACTGGGTTGCAACGCAAGTCATTTAAATACAAAATGAATAGATATGGCCCTAAAACCGACCCTTGTGGAACCCCACTGACAATCTGCACTGGTTCCGAAAACGAGTTTCCAATTTTCATACGTTGGGTACGCAAAAAGGCCTCAAGCCAGCTTAAGAGTGCTCCATCAAAATCAAAAAATCTGAGCTTAAAGAGAAGTTTTCGGTGAACAACAGACTCAAAGGCTTTCTTAAAATCGAAAGATACTACATCCGATGGCACACCAACGTCTAGAGTGTCGGTCCACCGATCTAATGCCCCCAGCAGCTGATGTGTAGTGGAGCGACCACTCACAAACCCAAATTGGTCGTTCCCAATCAGCTTGTGAGTTTCAGAATAAACTGACATACGGTCCCGAACGATGGTTTCCATGATTTTGCATGGTACTGCCGTCAAGGCAATAGGCCGATAGTTGTGTGGATTTGCAGCATCACCCTTTTGGCGGTTGACCAAATTGAAGGCAAACGACCCGAAGAAAAACACAATTAAAAAATATGGGTCAAAGGGGCTGTTAACATGCATAATAGTGATGTGTGCCTCAACGGTGACGGAATAGTACAGAACACCGTTTGCAAATAGGTAGTCGCTGCCACCAAATGTTGGTGACTATTATTTTCTCCCTGCCGATGTTCAGCTGCATCATCTGCTTCTGGTCCTGGGTTCGATTCCACACTCAGGCACTCTGACATATAAGTCCAAACGGCAACGTAAATAGGTTTGCATAGGTATTTAGTTATTTCTTGTGAGCCTTTGGCTTTCCCGCCTTTAATCTGCTTGGCTTGTGTTGTCACCCCCTTCCCTCTTCTTGCTACATGTTTGATGTTTCTCACGGTTGTATGTCTGTTATTTGCATCTGTGTACTGTTTTGTTGGCCAAATAAGTTTAGTTTTGTGGTTGAAAATATCCAATGTTTTGACGTGCACTTTCCCTTCATATATTTCCTTCCTACCTTATTTTAGTTTTACGTAAATTGCCCTGAAACATGATTAGGATGGTGGCTGATCAATGTTGTTAGGGTTATTTTGATAAAGCACTGAAACCCATAATCCATTTTACTGACTGACGACCTTAAATACACAAAAACGCCATAGAATGCGTTTGAAACAAGCGGCTAGAGCGACTACCTAGTCACATCCGATCTTCTGTACTGTTCTGCCGCTACCAATGGTGAGGCGCACACCTCTATCATGCATTGCAACAGTTATCTCTATTATATAATCAAAAAGCAGAACCATCAGAACTGCCGGTTAAAAATGTGTTAGCCTTTAAGCTTATTTTAGATTTTAGGCGTATTTGTCAGCTTTTAGGCCTAATTCTTACCTGGAGCTTTAATTTCGTAAGTATAGCAGCTAACGGAGATTTGATTTGTATAGTACGCCTATTCATTTTTGCAACACGACGCGCCTTCGGACACACAGTTACAGTGTTAAACGTAACGCGCAACGTAGCCTATATAAATCAATGGTATAGTAGGGAAGTGACGGGAGACACGCTGTTGATGAAGCCAGGAGCTACTCGTAGCAACTTGACGTTGCCGTGGTAACGTGATGTTATGCCTAATTTTCCTTTTTATGCCTAATTTTTTTAATACAGTTTTAATTTCGTTAAGTAGCAGATAGGCCTAATGGAGAATCTGGTTCGCTGGTAAGCCCATTCATTCATGCAACAATGCGACGACTATTTTAAACGAAGCTAAAATGCTTTTGTTTTTGAGGCTGCAGTGTTATCCCTAAGATCTCAATTCGACGATAAAACGTTATTATTTAATTTAATTAGTTCGAAGAAGTCTATTAGCTATTAGGAAGTAACGATATTTTAATTTGCCAGGTTATTTAACTAACTTTTGACACTGAATCGAACGTTGTAAACAGTGGTCGTCAAATTCTGGTACCGTTGCGAAGTTGAGAAATGCGACGGAAGGACGGACGGACGGACGTACAAAGTCGCTGCAATAGTCTTCTCAGCCGGTACGGCTGTACAGAAGACTAAAAAGTGAACTAAGTAGTACAACTGACTGAAAAGTTATCGTGGGTACAAACAGACATCAGGATAAGATTAGAATCACCCTTACTTTGCTTTGTAGCGCACATCACTCAACAAAATATCCAGGAAGATTTATACGGTTGGAGCAAGGGTTGAACTTTGACAATACATGGTCTTCAACCATCAGCTTGGTTAAAAACGTGGCTTATTGCGTCCAATTTTCTTTTTTTGTCAGTTCCTTTGGTTGTACATTAATTCCGGATTTATTTCACTGAAAAATGATTGTCATCAATATTACTCTCATAACTTATTATTATTATTTTTTTACTTACGAAATAAAACGCACAAATTGAATATAGAATGCATGTGGAACACTTGATAATGGCGTCAAAAGTTATCGTTGATGCAGACAGCCAAATGCCCATACTGGGTGTGAAGCTCATTTGCTTTGCTTTGTACCGCGCATCACACACACAAAAAAAGATTGGGCTACGTCCACAGCGGCTCCAAGGCCACCATGTGCTCTCCTAAGGTGCTAAAAAAAAGCAATGTTTGGCCACTCCACAGTTGCTCCAAGGCCACCACGGATCTGTGCAATGGCGGATTCACGCGGGTGCGCCGGTGCGATCGCGCTCCCTTTCGGTGCTAAAAAAACACCACAGTGGCTCCAAGGCCACCACGGATCTGTCCAATGACGGATTCAGGGTGTGTGCTGGGTGCGACTGCACTCCCCTTCGGTGCTAAAAAAAAGAAGCAATGTTGGTCAACCTCAACAGCAGCTCCAAGCCCACCACTGATCTGTGCAATAGCGGATTCAGGTGGGTCCGCTGTGTGCGACCGTACTCTCCTTCGGTGCTAAAAACAAAAGCCATTCTCGGAAAAAAAATTGCTTAAGTTTTTTTAACGGCAATATTTTTGCAGCGTTGGTGAGAGTATGGACGAACAATAAACAAATTCAATAATCATAAGACGTTTACTATTGGCCGTTTTAAATAAAGTTTAGTTCAGGTACGTAGCAACGTAATTTTCGGGGTGGAAAAAAATCCGAGGAAAAAGGTCCACGGAAAAATAAAAATGGCAAACTCGTCCAGGGAAAAAAAGTACGGGCAAAAATGGTCTAAGGAAGATAATATAACTTTTATTTTGTCACTTTTGTTGTTTTGTCCAGTTGTTATTACAGGATAGGTTGAACGGTCAGTTGCTTTTGCTAAGCAGGGCAAGGAGTTTCACCAGTAAATGGCTTTTCGTACTGTTTTTCCCCACACTGTTTTTCCTGTACTTTTTCTCCTGAAATTTTTTCCGGTTTTTTCCATAGACCTCCCCACCCAAGGGACTTTTAGGAAATTTTTTTTTATGATACACCGGAATATCATGGGCTAAAACCATAAATGGCACTCAGAGGTCTGACAATGTTAAAGCTCTTCCCCAGACAATGCTGGGGGAGCTTCTTTCGCTCCCGTAGACCCCCTACCTAGATGGTTTGCAATAGTACCCCCCCTCCCCCGCCCGACAGAAATTCGCAGATCCACCACTTATAATAATAATAATAATAAAAGTTTGCCTGCAAGTGCAGGCGAGGACACAGAAGGGCATGCCTCTTATACTGGCCCTGGGAGTTAAGTTATATGAAGGATACAGCGAACGAACGTTAGTAGGTGCGTTTTAAAAACTTATTTAGGGGGCAAAAAGCCAGACGTCGTTTAAAGATTGGTACGGATGGCGCCGACACAACATATTCCGGAAGGGAGTTCCACACGCCGACGACACGAACAGCGAAAAAAGATCTCCGACATTCAGTGGAGAACTTTGGCAAGGATAGCTTTAATGAGTGACCACGAGTCTTAAATGGGGTCGCTAAGTCGAAAAAGGGAAGATCGACTGGCAGAAAGCCCTTCAAAATCTGAAATGTCAAAGCTAAGTCTGCCCGCAGACGACGCAGCTCCAATGGCTCAAGTCCTGAAATTTTGAGGCGTTCACCACAGGTAAAGATCTCAAACCGGGTAGTTGTCGGGTGAAAGAACGTTGAACCGACTCCAGGACATCAATGTCCTGAAGCAGGTGTGGCGACCACACCGGACTGGCGTATTCCAAAATTGGGCGAACAAAAACGCAGAAAGCGCGAATCTTAATTTCGAGGTGGTTTGAAGTAAAACATTTACGTATTAAGGCAAGTCTACGAAAAGCCAAAGCAGAAATTTTTTGACAGTGTAGGGTCGATTTAAGGTATGTTGAAAACCAGACCCCAAGGTCGCAGATATTTGTTACAACGTTTAGGTTGGAATTCGCCATTGAGTAAAGTAGGCCAGGGTTCAGTTCACCAATATGGAATGTATAGCATTTACTCAAGGAAAGGGGCAGTTGCCAAAGGATAGACCAATTATAGATATAGTTTATATCTTCAGATAAGTGGAAACCATCTGTTAAGTTGACAATAGGGGAACCCGCTTTTAGGTCATCCGCAAATTTAAAGTGAAATCTGTTGTCATTAGCATGTTCGAAGGAAAGATCATTGAGGAATATGACAAAGAGAATAGGGCCAAGTACAGAACCTTGGGGGATGCCACTAGAAAGCTTACCCCAAGAAGAAAATGAATCTCAATTTTGACACGTTGAGAGCGGTTTGACAGGAAAGCAGTAATCCAAGTAAGCAGTTTACCTCGAACACCAATATTTACAAGTTTTAATAATAATTTAGAATGTATAACTGATTCGAAAGCCTTACAAAAATCGAAATATATAGTATCAAATGGAATACCAATATCTAATGCAGAGGACCAACGGTCCAGACACAGAAGTAATTGGTGTGTAGTAGAACGTTTCGGCAAAAACCCAAATTGGTCCGAGCTAATGAGATTATACTCGGTAAGGAATTTTAATAGAACCACCCGGATTTGGGATTCCATTAACTTACATGCTACCGAGGTCAAAGCAATAGGACGATAATTTGTGGGATCAGAAGGGTTTCCCTTCTTAAAAACTGGTATAACATTTGCCCGATTCCAGCATGATGGAAGTGTGACGGTTTTGAAAGAGAAGTTAAAAATGAATGTCAGTGGGTCTGCCAGTTCGCTCGCAAGAAGTTTAAAGAAATTGGAAGAAAAGCCGTCTGGTCCCAATGCATTACTAGATTTGAGATTTGCAATAGTGGTGAGTAGGCTTTCCCGGTTGAAGGAAAGCTCAGATATGGTGTTCATGGGTGCAGTTTTGGAAAAAACAATCTCTGATGCTCGATTATGTGAAGTGTTGTCAATTTGGCCATTAGCAATAAAGATTAAATTTAAGAGGTTTGACTTATCAAGGTTGGAGGTAATATAACATCCAGATTTTAAGAGTGGTGGAAAAGTTCTAGAAGTTCGTGTTTTGGTACGGTACAGGCGAAAAAACGAGCCAAGATCACCTTTATCCAGAGTATGGTGTTCACGCCTAGCGTGCCAAGAATTTACAGCTTCGGAATAGGCCAGTCGCAACTTATCGTAAAGTTGTTCGTTGTCTGGAGACTTTGATTTTTTAAGTCTGTTCCAACATTTTAATTTTTTAACACCCAACTTTCGGATATTAGATGGGATAGAACGTGAAGAATTTCTACTGTTAGGACGTACTGCGTATCGGGAAGCCTCAATATGGAATTGAAGATTATTTGTAAAGGTATTCCAAAGACTGTCAATATTTGAATCATTTCCCCTAAAAAGAAAGGGCCAATTTATATTTGATAACCGTAATTTTAACTTTTCAAAGTTAATGGGTGCTCGCCGATTTGAAGCCCGAGTTACATAGGTACTGGTGTTGTTAATTGAAAATTCGACAGAGCAATGGTCACTAGTACCCAAGTTTGGAATGGAAGTCAGACCGTAAATCAACCTATTCTCAGTGGTAAAAACCAAGTCTAAGATATTAGATCCTCGAGTCGGAAAATCCACCAATTGTGTGAAAGCCAATGGGGCAATGCTTCTTAAGAAGTCACGGTGCCATTTATCAGAAGCGAGGCCAGTCTGCCAGTCGACGGAGGAAAGGTTAAAATCACCTAAAAGGATGTTATTTAGTTTAGTATTATAGGTGGTAAGAATAAATTGAGAAAGCTTTTCGGTTTGGATAGGTGAGTGACTATCGGGTAAGTAGGCCAAAATAAACTGAATGTTAAAATTTGGGATGATGATGCAGAATGACTCTGCCTCCGTAGAAGTATGCACCAGTGCAGTCTGAAGGTTTCGTTTGTGAACCACCATGATACCTCCAGCATGCGACTTACGGTCACGGCGAATAATGTCGACGGGGTATCCCCCGAGAACGGCCGCGTCGGTGTCGCCCGCACCCAACCAAGTTTCAGTGACAAAAATCAAATCATAAAGGTTTAACGCCAGTAAAGCATGAAAGAATGGTAAGTTTTTTAAAATACTCCTAGCATTCAGAAGAAGGCACTTTAAATCAGAGGTGCCAATTGGCCGGATATATGTTGCAGGAGTCATGGAGCCATTAGCCAGGGGTACAGTATGCATCATTCGTCGAGGCAAGTCTTGGTTGGTGTAAGTGGGACTACTCCCATTTAGAGAGGACGGTTTTCCAAGGGCTCAAGTAGTTGATTGATCTCCTTTAGGAAGATGGATTTACCTAATCTAGTGAGATGGAGACCATCACGTGCCAAAATGGTTGGCCTGGAACAAATTTGCCGATCGAGAGAAAGCCAGTTACAGGAGCGATTAATACAGAGATCCTTCATCAGTAGGTTTGTGTGTATACACAATTGGTCGTCATTCCTATGACGCGCAAGAAGACGTGGGAACAGTCCTACCAAAGTTATCTTTGCTTGTTGGTTGTGGGATCGCAGAAGAGAGATGGTTTTATGAAGATGTCTAACAATTTCAGTAGGGGAGTCAATGGCAATGTTGTTTGATCCAGCTGTAATAACGAAGTCAGCGTCCCTAGGGGT
>JAHWFP010119036.1:0-11920 GCA_023313725.1 Lithobius niger | reverse complement strand
CGTGACTAATACACTCATTACGCCATGGTCGGTCGGTCTCATATTTCCTTTGTGATACGAGATGAAATCTGCATTCACACATTAGTTTTAAATCACCAAAAAAACTGCCTCTATTATGTATTTCTATTCATCGACTAAACGTAAGTGGTGTCGTCATTTCACTCGTTTCTTTTCTCCATCTTGTGCACAGTTAATCCGCTCATAGTTTTACTTTTCAGTGTTTATTATAGTACCATTTTTCCTTTTATGTTATGGTGTTAATACGGTTTGGGTAGTGTGTGTGTGTGTTCCCTTGATACGCTTCTTTCTTTCTGGAATTAACCAAATGTGTTCAAGTTGCGAACTAACCTTCCGACATGTTTTGTACACCCCCCCCCCCCAGGGATCTGTGGCCGGACCGATCCTGTTTCTTTATTAATGACCTGTTTGATAAACTAGGATCAAACAGATTGCCAGGACTATGGATTATGATGTAATTTGGTGGGACCTTACTAGGGATTAAGGGATTATTGGCTGGTGCAAGACATGGACCATACTGTAGCCGGCTAAAAATTGTTTATGTGAGATTCAAGATTCACTAGAAGTCTTTCTCCGATTTCATCTGACTACACTATCTGTGGACAGCCACTAACTAAAAATAGGAGCTGATGAACAAGCCATTCAGTAAAATGTTTGACGGCAAACTGAACTAAGATGGGACACACAGATCAACAATATTATTGGCAAGGCTTCCCATCAACTAATATTTAGCAGAAACAAGCAGTAGTTTCTGCCTTTTGGCTTGCTAAAACTAGTCCGGTTTTGTGGTTGTTAAGATTTCTTATACATATTCTTTGGAGTATATCTGTGATACGAAGCAGTCTACTGTCTTGTTGTTGTTAGACCACTTCTTAAGTATGCTGCAGTTGCATGGACCCATGGTCAAGTGTTCACATAAATAGGATGAAAATGGTCCAGAGGCAGTCAGTCAGATTCATTACAGACAAGATTAGGAATGACGAGTCTTATTGACCTATTGCGGGATCTTATTTTTTCAAATCTTAGCCAGAGGAGTAGGGAACAAAGCTTTGACTGTTGTATAAAATGAAACTTGGGTCTCACTTTCATCGAGCTCAGTCAGTATTGTCCAACCTTGGTTTAAAAAAAGACCACTCCCAGAAGATTAAAAGGTTTCATGGTGACACCGATTACTTAACCCTTTCAGACGGACGCCATTTTTTCAATTTTCGGCTGAGAAAATCCATGGCCAAAACCTGACCGCCATGAACAAGTTGCATGCCTCACGAAAATAAATTGTAAAAAAAAACTATGCTGCCTAGGAGTCTGAAAATTCACGTATGTAGTAATTATACTGTGTATTATTGACCAGTAGTGTAATTGGGATCATCGTCCTCCGTTTTCATTAATAAAAAAAATCCTGAAGTTCGACTATATAAACAGCACTAACAAAAATTTCAACTATTACTTCCGAAATCATTATTTTATGTTTTATTACCGTACCATAAAAAGTTTAAAGTTGCTGTATTTCTTCAATATTCACGATCGTCGAAAACCCACTACCAACTAGGACAATCATTGTGACAAGCTGCCTGCAACGCGATGCACTCTTGCTAGAGCCAATGGATGCAATCTTTTCGCTTCATGTGACGTCACGAGTGAACGGTCAAAGGGTCACGTGCCACGAATGAACCAATCAGCACTCGCGATGCCTAAAGACACATAATATCCGCGAAATTGTTTTAACCATTTCTGCGACAATTTCTGCTGCAAGTTGAACCAAATTCCAGATTTTTTTTTAGGATTTCTGCAGCGTTATTCCACGAGCTAAACACTTGCATCACACAGCCTAAGGCTGCTAGGAGTTAATTAAGTGGTTAAGAGCGCACACGTGGGTTTTTCTTCGCGCATGAAATGTTTTTAATGCCACTGTATTAAAAAAAAATTCCGTTCATGCATCAGCGTTTTCAGTGTTTCACCAAACACTTATTGGAGCCTATAACCATCATCAGCCCTTCGTTCCATTCATATGCTCCCCTCGAAACGAATCTAAGGGCCTTCAGAGGCATGTCACAACTAAAAATTTGTTGCACATTTTTTATAGGTTTTTCTTAGGATCTAAAGAAAAACTTTTATCAGATTCGCAAGATTTGCACCTGGCAACCTGAAGTTCGACAACAAACGCAGCCCTAACCAAAGTTTCAACTTACAGTACTCGGAATGATAACATCCACTGGACATTCTACCATCACAGCACCTGTTATTAATTCCGAAATTATAATGTTATGTTTTATTACCATAAAAATAGTTTAAAGTTGCTTTATTTCGTCAATATTCACGATCGTTTAAAGCTCTCCAAAGCTTCATCCTACGCCATTGTGACCGGCTACCCGCAAAGCATTGCGCTCGTGCTAGCACCAATGGATGCGACCTTCACTCGCTTCGCGTGACGTCACGTGTGAACAGCCGAAGAGTCACGTGCCGCGAACGAACCAATCAGCGCTCACGATAGCGAAGAGCTTGAACAAAGGCCGTTGAAACAGGACATTTCATTTGAGGAATAAAGGCAGTGACGAGGGAGTTGATGACGTCATTTTTTGCGTGCTAGAAAATTGGGATTCCCTTCTCACGAACGCGACCAAGATGGCGTCGTTCCGGAGATACATTGCGTCGTTCCGGAGATATGATCGTTTGAACCAAGGGTTATTTTCAGCAAACTAACGCAATTTTCACGTCAATTTTGGCGACGATGCCAACAATAACATCGATGAAGGTAATAAAAAGATGATATTGAATTACAGTAACCAAAAATACACGTTCCAAAATATCTAATTCAATCAGAATTACACCTCCGATGCAAGCATGGTTTCGATTTCCGTTACTGATCGCAAATTGAGGCAGAAGTTTCGACGCTCGTTGGTAATGTGACTAAAAATTCTCTGTTTGAGGGCAATATTTTTTTTAAAAGCTGATTTCTGCGATTTTCCGTGGGTTTTCTTAAGTTCCGCGAATTCTGCGACTCAATTTCGGAATCTGCAGACTACCACTAGTTCACAACTCAAAGAATTTTTCAATAGGGTTAATTTTTAAAATACCTGCAATTTACGCGAAAAAAATGCAATCGTGGAAAGTACTTGTCTTTACCGATGCCGAACAGTTTGAACAAAGGCCGTTGAAATAGCACATTTCATTCGAGTAATACATGCAGTGACGCTGAAGCTGATGACGTAATTTTTCGCGGGCCAGAAAATTGGGATTCCCTCTCTCAATCGCGACGAAGATGGCAGCTGTGTGCTGTGTTGTTCCGGAGATACGATCGTTTGAACCAAGGGCTATTTTCAGCAAACAAAACACAATTTCATGTCCATTTTGGCGACAATGCCAACAATAACATTGACTTAAGATAATAAAAAGATGACACTGAGTTAAATAAACGAAATAACAAAATAAAGTGAAAATATACGTTCCAAAATACCCAATTCAATCGGAGTTACGCCTCCGATGTACGCAATAGAATTGTTTTTTTAATAGGGCGCAGGACTGAGCGAACAATATATCACCGTTTAGGCTTTTTTGCAGCGGAATTGTAATGACGATATGTCGCCGCTTAGGCCTGAAAGGGTTAATTAAAGTAAAGTACCCACAAACTTAGTGTCCATTACAGAGTACATAAAACTTCCTCACATAACACAAAAAATCCTAAAATTGCTATGGATTATGGCTACAAGTAAGTTTTTGCCCAAGATCCTGCACTTTCGAGAAAGCAGCAAACGTAGAAGCCTACACTACACAAGGAGGTGACGAACGTAGTTCAGTTCACAATAGTTCTTAGACAGAAAGAACACATGAAGTAGTCGGTGCCATAATAAAAACTAAGGCTGCACCAATACCGATACTGGATCGGCTCGGTTGCCGATATTAGCGGAATCGGTAACTTTTGCGAAAATATCGATAACTCTGGAACCGTTCGAGATTACAACACGTGGTTTGCGGTGTTTTGCTCAGGAAATCACTGAGTACCTTTCTAGCTAGGTTTTAACTGTGGGTTACCACGACAAATTTTTTTTATTTTAATAATTATTGGATTTTTGCAGAAAATTACACCGTTTATGCTATATGCAAAGTTGAAAAAATAGTTCTCAGGCACCGCCGCATCACCTGAAGAGCCCCGCGTCATTTTTTAAATATTTTTTGGGGGTTTCTTTGGTTTGTTATTTGCTCTGAATGAGGCACTAACGAAATATTTATTCTTGCGAAAAGTATTGGACACCATGTTCTAAAACTTGCTACGTGCAAACAACATGTATTCATTAAGGTGCACAGAAAAAAATCGGATAAATGGCTTCAATAGTTTTGGAGAACAATTTCATAAAATTACGGCCGGTAATGAACTAAAAATTGAAATTTCCATGTTGAAAAAACCGTCCGAAAGTCGGTGTGCGTTAGGCTACAGAACGTTGTTCCCACCTGATAAGCGATAGTGCGAAGGTTTATAGGCTTCTTTTCCGTTTTAGTTTTGCATCGTAACTGCTGATTGAATTTTTTAATGCAGTGAAACTTCATCTTTTTCGTAATTTTCAACGACGAACT
This sequence comes from Lithobius niger, assembly GCA_023313725.1. Taxonomy (NCBI): domain Eukaryota; kingdom Metazoa; phylum Arthropoda; class Chilopoda; order Lithobiomorpha; family Lithobiidae; genus Lithobius; species Lithobius niger. The sequence goes on along the minus strand of JAHWFP010119036.1, from coordinate 7,333 downwards.
GAAAGTAAACGCTCACGCCTCTTGGCTCACGCGAAATCCGAAGCGCGCCATGGCAACCACTGTAAAATCGCTAGTCAGCCAATGAGAACACGCCAATCGGTCGCGTGGTGCCAACTGGCCAATGAGGGAACACACCTTCAACTGCTTTGGAAAGGTAGCTTGAGACAGCCAGAAACAGCTTCTTATATTCCGTCTGACTGGCGAATGCTAAATGGCCATCAAGAAAATATGTTGAGAGGCCTGGATAGAGAAGAATTCCAGCTTTTCAATGCATCCAAGATGGCGGCGTCCAGTGAAATGGTTCGATCGCTACCGCTGATTGAAAATGACCAATTTTTTGCTTTCTAACTTCCGAAAAAACGAATGAACACAATATTTTTACAGTTTTTAGTGAGACTACAATCAACGAAAGTACTTTTTATAAAATTATAGACATCGGGAACAACATTTTATTAACAGAAATCGATGCACAATGTAGGTAGTGAATTTCAGCTTTTCTCATGTCAATATTTGGCCGAAAATTGCATTTTTCGACCCGCACTTCCCCTTAAAAGCTACGATGTAAAGGACGTATATACTATACGTCGTTACTACATTAATTTGGGCCACAACGTAGCAGACGTATATGTACGTTCATACTGCTTAAAGGGATAAGAAAGTGTTCGTAAAAACAAATTTATTATTGTTTATGTACAGTAAGCTTGAAGTGCCCTACAACTGATAACCTCGAATAAGATGCAAATGCTAAAGGTATTTATGCAACCTGCAATGTTTGTTTTGCAAATAAGCCTTAAGCTACAAAACGCAAAGGCAACCCGTTGCAAAATTAACTCAACAAAAAAAAAGTAGACACAATACATGCTTTAGGCGTAATAAAAGTCAACTTCCAACGAAAACTAACTTCAGAGCACAAAAAGTATTTTTTTTTCTTTTAGGCTACCTCAAAATGCATGAAAATTACAAAAAAAAAAAAAAAAAACCCTCATCCCTCATCGATTTTTCAACTGTGTGTGCCCGAGAACCATTTTTTAACTTTGGATGGCCTTATGAAAAATTGGGGATACAATTTTGAATATCGGTATCGGTACCGGGAAAATTGGATAAAACTGGATCGGTAAAGTTGGTATCGGTGCAGCTTTACTAAAAACGTTTTAGTCTTCTGGAAGTGGTCACTTTTAGAAATGAAGTTTGGGGGCTGGGGCCTGACAAAACTGACTAGAATCGGTGAAAGTGAGACGAGGTTTGACCTTGTGTAACAGTCCAAGGTGATGCTCCTACCTTCTTTGGCTAAGAATTGAAAATCACGATCCCACTGCAAGTCAGTAACACAGACATCATTTCTGTATTTGCCAGTAATGAATCTGACTAACCGTCTATGAACCGCTTACAACTTATTTTGTTGGAATTATTTATTAGGCCATGCAAAGTTGAAAAAATGGTTGTCAGGCATTGCCGCATCACCTCAAAAGCCCCGCATCATTTTTTTTTTCCGGTTTCTTTGGTTTGTTATTTGCTCTGAATGAAGCACTAACGAAATATTTATTTTTGCGAAAAGTATTGGACACGATGTTCTAAAACTTGCTACGTGCACGCAACATGTATTCATTAAGGTGCACAGAAAAAAATCAGATAAATGGCTTCAATAGTTTTGGAGAACCATTTCATAAAATTACGGCCGGTAATGAACTAAAAATTGAAATTTCCATGTTGAAAAAACACGTCCGAAAGTCGGTGTGCGTTAGGCTACAGAACGTTGTTCCCACCTGATAAGCGATAGTGCGAAGGTTTATAGGCTTCTTTTCCGTTTTAGTTTTGGATGGTAGCTGCTGATTGAATTTTTTAATGCAGTGAAACTTCATCTTTTTCGTAATTTTCAACGACGAGCTGAAAGCAAACGCTCACGCCTCTTGGCTCACGCGAAATCCGAAGCGCGCCATGGCAACCATTGTAAATTCGCTCGTCAGCCAATGAGAACATACCAATCGGTCACGTGGTGCCAACTGGCCAATGAGGGAACACGCCTTCAACTGCTTTGGAAAGGTAGCTTGAGACAGCCAGATACAGCTTCTTATATTCCGTCTGACTGGCGAATGCTAAATGGCCATCGAGAAAATATGTTGAGAGGCCTGGATAGAGAAGAATTCCAGCTTTTCAATGCATCCAAGATGGCGGCGTCCAGTGAAATGGTTTGATCGCTACCGCTGATCGAAAATGACCAATTTTTTGCTTCCTAACTTCCGAAAAAACGAATGAACACAATATTTTTACAGTTTTTAGTGAGACTACAATCAACGAAAGTGCTTTTTATAAGATTATAGACATCAGGAACAACATTTTATTTACATAAATCGATGCACAACGTAGGTAGTGAATTTCAGCTTTTCTCATGTCATTATTTTGGCCGAAAATTACATTTTTCGACCCGCACTTCCCTTTAAAAGCTACAACAAAAGCTACAACATTTCATATACGTCGTTACTCTATTTCGGCCACAACGTAGCAGACGTATATGTGCGTTCATACTGCTTAAAGGGATCAGAAAGTTCGTAAAAACAAATTTATCATTGTTTACGTACAGTAAGCTTGAAGTGCCCTACCACTGATAACCTCAAATAAGGTGCAAATGCTAAAGGCATTTATGCAACCTGCAATGTTTGTTTTGAAAATAAGCCTTAAGCTACAAAACGCACAGGCAACCCGTGGCAAAATGAAGCCAACAAAAAAAAAGTAGACACAATACGTGTATGCTTCAGGCTTAATAAAAGTCAACTTCCAATGAAAACTAACTTCAAAAACGTTTTTAACTTGCAAAACGTTTTTTTTTCTTTTAGGCTACCTCAAACTGCATGAACCATACAAAAAAAAAAAAAAAAGCCTCATCCCTCATCGATTTTTCAACTGTTTGTGCCCGAGAACCATTTTTTTAACTTTGTACCGCCTCATGTGATTACTTAACCGTGACAGTAAAGATGATACACAGTGCCCACGGGTGGGCACTATAGTGTATATAAACATAAAACTTCCACCAAATTAAAAAAAAAACCCTAAAATTGCTACAGATTATGGCCACCAGTAAGTTTTGGCCGGAGACCCCTGCACCTGCACAGAAAGCAGCTAACATAGATGCCTCGGTGCCACACTGAAGCCTTTTAATATTCTGGGATTTTAATCCTCTAGAAACGAAATTTGGAGCCATACAGAACTGTTGAAAAATCCAGATCCCACATTACGTCTGCAACACAAGACATAATAATGAATCTGACGGCCCGTCTGAACAGGTCCGGACTGGCAGCCATGGGGCCCAAGTGCCATGACGTTAAAAAGGCCCCCAACACAATGAGGGGCGAAGGGGTTGTAGGTGAAATTATGCGCGAGCTTATAAGACTGGGTCATTATTTATGGCCGGGGGAGGGGACAGACAAAATGAAAATGTGACCATCATATTATCAATCTCCACCCCCACCCTCCAAAACCGTGACAAAATCTTAACCTCCCCATTCAAGGTCAAAAATATTGTGACCCTCCTGAGCCAAGGAACCAGGAGCAAGGGTTTCTAGATAGTGTAAGAAAAAATCTACAGCAGTGTTACTGACAACTTCAAAACTGGGCTAACACTCACATCCCCCAGAAGTTACGGCATTTTTAGAAGTTTTGATTGTTGAAAGTGTAATATTCGAATTCGAAAATGAATTCCCCATTACCATAATGCTGTCTTAATAGTCCCGTCATTTAAAAAGAACTATGAAATGACCAGATTTTAAGAGCAACCCGTAAATTACGAAAAAAAATTCATCTGCAGCAGAAATTTCACTTGTAACTTAAAATCTGAAAAGGCCCCCTTACGAATCTATTGGACTGCTCATGTGCCATTGGCACCTTGGCACTATGGCCAGTCCAGGCCTGCGTCTGAATCATTTCCAACTTATTAATGTGATCATTTGAGCATGGGTCCCATGCTGCTGCTGCATACTCGAGAACTGATCTTACCATGGCAAGATAGGCAGACTTCTTCGTGTCCCTAGTGAAATCCCAAAGGATACGATAAAGATATCATAGTAGATGGGAAGCCTTGCCAATGATATTGTTGATATGTGTGTCCCATCTTAGGCCAGATTGTAATGTAACCCCCAAGCATTTCACCAAATGGCTTCTAGCAGGAGCCTATAGAAAACAACTAGGAGCGTGTCTCGGTAACTTCCACTACAGTATTAAGTCAGGAGCGGCTACAGTAGTGTACAAATTTGTTAGCAGAGGTCGCCACCTGCATGAGATGATTAGAGGTGTGCGTCACGTTCTCAATGCTAATTTTAGGTCCTTTGTTTTTAAACAATAAGTGTTTAACATGGAAACAATACCAAAGTGATAATAAAAAAACTAAACAAACAGACAATCAGTTGTTTTAGCCAACAATAAAATAGAGCGTTGCTTTCTTAGCACATGTCTGCTTCGCGTGCTAAGTTTCACTTTCGATTTCAGACAACTTGGCGCAGGCGCAGTATTGTTGCTCCTTCCGGCGTTAGCACATCGTACTAAATTAAGCACGCCTAACATCGACCAGCCACACACGCTCCTAGTTGTTTTCTAGAGTAGCTCATAATAAGCGATTCCACGATTAGCCAAAAATCGCGGATCTTAAATTAAGCTTCTGACAAAGTTTATTTTCAGTAGTACAGGATTATTGCTATGTTTGGGGTCATTAAAGTTTCCACCGACGATCGCGGAAAAGAACATTTCTCGCGGAAATCAATTATTTCCACCAAATCGCAAATTTTTTTACCAAATTTATAGGTTTGGTTAACCTCTTAAGCAGGGAGTTAGAAAAAATTGTCGTAGGTCATGGAGTGAGTTGGTTTTCTGGAGTGAGGCACTAACGAAATAATAATAATAAAAATAATAATAATTCTTGCAAAAATTACTGATATAGTCCAATTGTGGAAACTTGTCTCTACCATGACAAGTATGAAGTAGGCGTAGATGTACGCGAAGCTAAAAGAAAATAATCATTTTTTTTTAGGGGTGGGGGGCACGGAACGTCGTGGAAACTTAATTTTATTGAAATGGAAAGTCGTGGAAACTCACATAATGATTGCCGCGGAATTCCGCCGAAAAAGTTAAATTTTCAGCGTGGATTTTTTGATTTTGGCCGCGGACAATGAGCGACTTTATTGTTTTCTATAGGCTCCTGCTTCTAGTAAGTGGCTGACCACAGATATTGTAGTCAGTAGAGATCAGAGACTGACTTCTTGTGAAACTAAAAATAAAAACAAGTAGCCCAAGAATGTTTTTGGGAAGTTGATGCCGGTTACATCCACCTGTCTACTTCCTTGAACATGTTGGCTGATTTCGTGGATCAAGTGTCCCTTCCTTCTGCGAACTGCTGTGGTGGAGAACCGCATTCATGTTTGTCTTGTGGAGACATCTTCATTCGCTGCTTTCTAAAAAGTCCTGTGCTCTCGGGGAAAATATGCTCGTAGTCATAATCCGTAAATGTTTGTGGTTTATTTTTCATTTGCGGATGATGTAATGTACTACTCACTTATGGGCACTGGTATCGTCTTTACTTTAATGAAAGGGTCTCATTAACTTTCCTTTATTGGAGACATACTAGTCCTAGTGTTGGAACAATACATTAGTTGATGTCTCTTTACGTGTGCAGATCGCCCAAAGCCCTTACCGCAGTCTTGGCATTTAAAAGGTTTTAAACCGCTGTGAGTGCGCTTATGTTGTTTCAGATCCGAATTACGCATGAAAGTCCTACCACACTCCTCACATTTCAGAGATTTCTCTCCAGTATGTATGCGTTCGTGTTTTCTTAAATTTGATTTCGTAGCAAAAGCTTTGCCGCATACCTTACATACTACCCGTTTTTCTCCAGTGTGAACAAGACCATGTGTTTTTAAAGAAGAACTTAGAGCAAAAGTTTCACCACATTCAACACATTTAAAGGGCCTTTCCGTACTGTGAACACGCTGGTGATTAACTAAAAGATAATTTTGAGCGAAGAATTTGCCACATTCAAGGCATTTAAAAGGCATCTCCAGATTTTTCCTGTCAGAGTTTACGTGTATCAGAAGTATATGTCTTTCCAACGTTTGCTGGTCCACAAACCAACTGCTACACTGTTCACAGAAAAACGGTTTATTTCCCTTGTGTCTCCGTTCATGTTTCACTAAATGGTCCTTACGTGACAATCCGGCACCACACTGTTCGCATTTAAACGGCTTTTCTCCACTGTGTACTAATTTGTGCTTCACTAGGTGGTCCTTCCAATAAAAAGTTGCTCCACACTCTTCACATTTATACGGCTTCTCACCAGTATGTAACATTTCATGTTTTTTTAAGTGCGCTTTCTGTAAAAATTTGGCACCACATTCGTGACATACAAATGGTTTAACACCACTGTGAACGGCAGTGTGACATACCAGTTGCTTCTTTAGCGCAAATGATTTATTACAGATGTCACATTTAAATGGTTTCGCATTCTGTATTGCTACGCCGTGCTCAGATTTTACGTGTATCAGAAGGATATGTTTTTCCAACGTTTGCTGGTCTGCAAACCAACTGCTACACTGTTCACAGAAAAACGGTTTTTCTCCGATGTGTTTCAGTCCATGTTTCACTAAATAGTCCTTGCGAGAAAATCCAGCACCACATTGTTCGCATTTAAACGGCTTTTCTCCACTGTGTAGTAATTCGTGCCTTACTAGGTGGTCCTTCCACGAAAAAGTTTTACCACACTCTTCACATTTAAACGGCCTCACACCAGTATGTAACATTTCGTGTTTCTGCAAGTGAGCTTTCTGTGAAAAATTGGCACCACATTCCTTACATTTAAATGGTTTCACGCCACTGTGAACGGCAACGTGACATGCAAGTTGCTTCTTTAGTGCAAATGATTTACTACAGCTATCACATTTAAATGGTTTCGTATCTTTGCGTGTTGCCACAGCATCCTCGATTAGGCAGAATTTGTTTGCTAGTGTCATACCGCACGCGTCTTTACATTCGCATGGCTTGTTTCCTTGTGATAGTTTACCATCGTTAGTGGATCTATTTTGATCTTCTAGCGACATATCTTAAGCCTTCTGACGAGCCTGAACCTCCAAAAAAAATACTTGTTTCCTTTTCCTCAACCCGTTGTTTGGTCTTAGTTAGAGCAGCGGAAATATTGGTGTATTGGAACACAGCCACCTTCAGTACAGGCCGGATCAACTTTACCTTCCACAATGCTCCGCTAGAAGGCTCGACAAATACTGACGCGACTAGTTTGCCAAGTGGCGTCATCGGATGACAGAATTTGGAACCCTCGTCGGTTGTTTGAAATTTCGCCGCT
>JAHWFP010119035.1:0-13738 GCA_023313725.1 Lithobius niger | reverse complement strand
CCTTAGTATTTTATTGAAAAGGAATGCCACGTGGGGCCCCTGAATAAATAAAAAAAAAAAACCTTTTAGTAGCCATTTGAGGCCCATTAGTATTTTAATGAAAAGGAATGCCACGTGGGGTCCCTGAATAATAAACAGAACCTTACCACAGACATTCGGGGCCCTTTAGTATTTTATTGAAAAGGAATGCTACATGGGGCCCCTAAATAAAAAAAAAACCACCTTGCAACCAATTGAGGCCCTTTAGTATTTTAATGAAAAGGAATGCCATGTGGTGTCCCATAATAATAAACCGAACCTTATATTAGCCATTTGAGGCCCTTTAGTATTTTAAAGGATCGATATGCCACGTGGGGCCCCTGAATAATAAACAGAACCTTATTGCAGTCGCTTGGTGCCCTTAGTATTTTATTGAAAAGGAATGCCACGTGGGGCCCCTGAATTAAAAAAAACAACCTTATAGTAGCCATTTGAGGCCCTTTAGTATTTTAATAAAATGGAATGCTACGTGGGGCCTCTGAATAATAAACTGGACCGTATTGCAGCCATTTGGGGCCCTTTAGTATTTTACTGAGAAGAAATGCCACGTGGTGCCACTGAATAATAAAGAGAACCTTATCCCAGACATTTGGGGCTTTTTAGTATTTTATTGAAAAGGAATGCCACATGGAGCCCCTGAACAATAAACATAATCATATCGTAGCTATTTGTGACTCTTTCGTATTATAATGAAAAGCAATGCCACGTGGGACCCCTAAAAAATACACTGAACTTTATTTATCCATTTGGGGCTCTTTAGTATTGTAATGAAAAGGAATACCACGAGGGGTCCCTGAATAAAAATCTCAACCTTATAGCAGCCATTTTTGGTTCTTTGGCATTATAATGAAAAGCAATGCCACATGGGACGCCTAAATTATAAACGGAACCTTATAGCATCCATTTGGGGCCCTTTAGTATTTAAATGAAAAAGGAATGCCGCGTGGGGCCCCGGAATAATAAACAGAACCTTATTGCAGCTATTTGTGACTCTTTAGCATTATAAGGAAAAGCAATGCCACGTGGGACCCCTAAAAAATAAACCGTATCTTACTCATCCATTTGGGGCCCTTTAGTATGGTAATGAAAAGAAATACCACGTGGGAGCCCTGAATAAAAAACACCACCTTATAGCAGCCATTTGGGGCTCTTCGGCATTATAATGTAAAGCAATGCCACGTGGGACCCCTGAATTATAAACTGACCCTTATTCAACCATTTTGGGCCATTTAGTATTGTAATGAAAGGAATGCCACGTGGGGCCCCTGAATAAAAAAAACCCACCTTATAGCAGTTATTTGGGGTTCTTTGGCATTATAATGAAAAGCAATGCCACATGGGACCCCTAAATTATAAACTGAACCTTATAGCATCCATTTGGGGCCCTTTAGTATTTTAATGAAATGGAATGCCATGTGGAGCCCGTGAATTTAAAAAAAAAGTACCTTATAGCAGACATTTGAGGCCTTTTACTATTTTAATGAAAAGGAATGCCACGTGGGGCCCCTGAATAAAAAAACAAAAACAACCTTTTAGTAGCCATTTGAGGCCCTTTACTATTTTATTGAAAAGGAATGCCACGTGGGGTCCCTGAATAATAAACAGAACCTTACCAGAGACATTCGGGGCCCTTTAGTATTTTATTGAAAAGAAATGCCACGTGGGGGCCCTGAATAATAAACAGAACCTTATTGCAGTCGCTTGGTGCCCTTAGTATTTTATTGAACAGGAATGCCACGTGGGGCCCCTGAATAAAAAAAAAAACAACCTTTTAGTAGCCATTTGAGGCCCGTTACTATTTTAATGAAAAGGAATGCCACGTGGGGTCCCTGAATAATAAACAGAACCTTACCACAGACATTCGGGGCCCTTTAGTATTTTATTGAAAAGGAATGCTACATGGGGCCCCTATATAAAAAAAAAACCACCTTGCAACCAATTGAGGCCCTTTAGTATTTTAATGAAAAGGAATGCCATGTGGTGTCCCTGAATAATAAACCGAACCTTATATTAGCCATTTGAGGCCCTTTAGTATTTTAAAGGATAGATATGCCACGTGGGGCCCCTGAATAATAAACAGAACCTTATTGCAGTCGCTTGGTGCCCTTGGTATTTTATTGAAAAGGAATGCCACGTGGGGCCCCTGAATTAAAAAAAACAACCTTATAGTAGCCATTTGAGGCCCTTTAGTATTTTAATGAAATGGAATGCCACGTGGGGCCTCTGAATAAAAAAAATATTAAAAAACCACCTTATAGCAGCCATTTGAGAACCTTTAGTATTTTAATGAAAAAGAATGCCACGTGGGGTTCCTGAATAATAAATTGAACCTTATAGTAGCCATTTGGGGCCGTTTGGTATTATAATGAAAAGCAATGCCACGTGGGGCCCTTGAATAATAAACGGAACCTTATAGCAACCATTTGGTGCCCTTTAGCATTTTAATGGAAAGGACACTTTGAAAACGTGGCATCAAGTTCGAATATTTCTTTTTGCTTTTATTATTAAAAAAAAAAGTTTATATCCTTACTTAAAGGTACATAAATCCTTCTGGTTGCAAGATTTACATAGGTTAGAGTTAATGTTGCAAATTCGTCTCCCATGAAAGAAAAAACAAGAATATAACTGATGGCACATTTACGTACGTTTGAACCAATGTCGCAAAATTGAGTCATACAGGAAAGCCAACAGGGATGAATGTGCACGACAATAGGGAGAGGTTTGTTTTAAATGTTTACATATGTTTTATTGGCTTTGTTTATTTTTTATTGATTTTATTAATTATTATTAAATATTTAATCTACAAGTTAAATGGATCTGCTGTCAAAAATAATGAGTACCAGGACTCAAAAAAGCACCGAGGCACGAAAATAAGAAGTGTTTGGGCCCTCAATTTAAGAAAAACGACACTGTAAATTAAATTAATAGGCTATTATTTGTAGTTATTCGGGCTACTACACCACAAGAAACCCGTAGGAAAGTCAGTCCACAGACAGAGAACGACAGCCTCTAATCTGTCGTTCCTAATTGTCAGTCGGCTGTATCTGTATTTTTTGGTCCACTTCAGTTGTTTGTTATTGTTGTGTATTTTAGCGTACATGTATTTTATCTTTTTTTTTTTTACCTATAAAACTAACCTTAAATTTGCGTAGTCTTTCGTTGGGCTAAGCTAGGTATGATACTGGGCAATGAATCAAAGCTTCGACCTCTGTAAACACTTCCCGACTATCAACATCATGTATTTTGTTTGCAATGAAGGTTATCCTTATTATTATTTATTTTATTTAACATTGCCGCGAAGTCTACACTGGCGCTCAGACCGATTGATGGAATACGGCTCTGCAACGAAGCATTTGCTAGTGGCGCCATCTATTATTCAAAATGTAAAGTACGGGGTCTCACATGCCACAGGAGGGTCTCAAGTGGCGGGGACCCACGTGCCTGTTGGGAGCAATACCTACCTCGGAGCTCGTGCCACCCAGCGTCGCAATACGCACTCTGATTGGATGATGCGGGTTGGCCATCAACCAATAACAACGCAGGAATTTTACAGTAGACAAGCCATGGAGGAAGGAATTAGGTAGGAGGCGACACAACCCGTTTTCCGCGATGACTTGGCAAGCGGAGCGTGATCACTAGCGCACCTGGTGGCGGGAGTGATGAACCATGGCGGCTATCAATGCCGGGTGCTGCAATTTCGCTGGAGGAGCAGTATTTCCCACCATTAAATGCAGCAATTACAGATCGAAAAAAATAGGAATCTCTTTTTTGAAATTCCCAAAATATAAGACAGCTTTATTATTTTTTTTCCAGTGTGTTCATTTAAAAAAATTATCTTTTCATTGGAATAACACTGGTGGTGAATGATTTCTGTCGCATTTAGACCTGAAATCTGTGCTTAAATATTTTCAATTTAAAAATAAAACAGTAATTTTTTCAGCAAACTATTTTTGAAAAAGCATAATAAAGAAGAGGACAGCCAGTTATTAAGCACTCATTTACATACAGTATTAACACAACAATATAAATACAATTAAAAAAAGTTACATTCGTTATGGTGTATGTGCAACTAGGCTTACCTGTTCTGGTGTACTACTGATTGCATATTTCGAAAGGTGATGATGTGCACCAAGATAAAATTTTAGACTAAAAAGTGCAATCATTCATTCCATTCTTAAACAAATTGGAATCAAAGGCTAATGCTTCCTTTTTGTTAATTTTTTTAAGCCCTGATTTGCACAAAATTTTTTTTTATTTAAATAATTTTCTATAATGCTGTCTTCTTTAAATAACATTCGACTTTGTAATACACATCACAACGTGTTGTAATACACAACACATGTTTTTTTTTTGTGTGATGCACAAGACATGTTATTTTTTTGTGATACACAACACATGTAGTACTTCTTTAAAATGTATTTTCCGTGTTCTTAAAGATGTTCACTTATGGAGTTGTCACATACTGCAGCAAATAAGATTGTTGTTAATTGTGCGATTTGTTTATTTATTGTTTTTTAATGAAGATTTAAATTTTTTTTTTTAATTTTAACGAGCCTTATGTCAGCCGAAGCAATTAATGCTTGTATGGCTGAACCGGCTCAATTTTGAACATTAGATTTTTTTAGAGAAGAAGAAATCTGGTAAAGGGAGGTGCCAGTCCGGGGATTCGACCCAGGAAACCTCCCAGTGGCGTAACGTACAGGTAGGCTAGGTAAGCATTGCTTACGGGCCCCTGCAACTCGGGGGCCCACCAGGCGTCGAAATATGGAAATGGACAACATCATTGAGATTTTTGCATTGAGAAAAGCATGCCGAAAGTATCGCCTTAAGAGCCCCGAGTAGTGAACTAACTATGACACGTAAATGTCTCGTTCAAAGAGTAATAAGGAAGTCCCAGTTCCCATTTAACAAGTGTAATAATTTAGCTACTAAGCAAAGCTTATAATAATTCAATTATTAAGTAGCCTAAAAATTACCACACACACACGTTTTTTGTAAATTTTTTCAAACATTACTGTTATTTGCATTACGAAGTAATTTTCATGGCTGAAAAATTGTTGGTTGTTTAGGTAACGTTAACCAAACAATGTACAGTATGTGTATAATTTGGACAGTCGAAAAGGTCAAAGGTTGGGGGGGGGGGGCAGAGAAAAAGCAATAAATGGGGGAGGGCCCGACCATAAATTTTGCCTATGGGCCCAGAGACACATTGTTATGCCACTGAAACCTCCGATCATCGTCGGGGCCGAAAGGTTGTCCAGAATTAGCCAGAATACATCCCATAGCCGCTGAAGGAGCATGGTAGCCTCTCACGCTACCCTGGCCGGCAGTCCTGGCGGAGACTTTGCCAAGATCCCCTTTCCAGGGGTTCGACCAGATCCGCAAACCTTCAGCAACCAGGCTGAGCTCTCTCACTGCTCAGCCACGATAAAAAACAAAATTGCCTCAAATTCAGCCCCACTATGGAACTTTTTAGTTCATATTCACTGTTCATTTTAAAAACAACTGTTTATCACATGAATGGATGTCACATGAACGAACACAACACATTTTTACCGGTTCTGGGGCACTTTTTTTTAGTGTTAAACAATTTTTTTGTTTACTTGCATTGCATATTTTAAGCAGAATATTGGAAAAAGAAACGTAACTTTTGTACGAAACATCAAACATAATGAAAAATAGTTTGATTCCATTCACAAGTTGGTTTAATAAAGAAAAAAAAATATACTTTTACAATAAACTTTTATAGTATAAAAGGGTCCCAAGGGTATAGAGAAGGGATTTGCAGTATTGTTATGTTCCATTGCAATTAATTGAACCAATAGGCTCAAATAAAGAATAAAGAAAGAAAGATTAATTGAACGTAACAATGCACTAATTATTAATTGTTTATTTGGTCATTGTTAGCAGACCAATTTTTTTGCTCCCCTCAGTACATTTATTAGTTTGAAAAAATGGAATCAGACTGAGTACACATTATTCCTATAAGAGGTAATGTTTAATGAAAAAGTAACCTGAGTAAACAAACTCGTTCTACTTTAATATTAGTTTGTTACCGTGTGTGTGTCAGGAGGGGGAAAAGAAGATAGGCTACTGACATAACACAATTGACCACTAGCCATAGAAATTGTTTAAAAAAAAAAGAGTAAACAAGCTAACAATTAAAAAATCGTCCATTTTCGTGTTTTTTCTTCCAATTTTGGAATCATTATCTTTAAGTTTTTATTACCCTAACTGTATTTTAAACATTTGTAATAAATAATATAGCCTTTTAAAATAGTATTTTAAGGTTGTGGTCAATAATTCGGCCAAATCTAGGCTTCTTACTGCGAAAAATAATGCGGATTCCATAGCGTTCGGCGCCTGTATAGGTTAGTTCATCACTCCCGCCGGTAGGTGCGTGCAGCTCACGAGTCGTGACCTTGAGGATTAGCGGCTCACTGTAGCAGTGTCGCCTCCTACCTAATTCCTTCCTCCATGGACAAGCGCCATTTTTGTGAAAGCTATTTTGTGGTGCGTTGTGCTGTCGACCATAATGGTGAAAAGGATCTTTTGTTGAAAGTGATTCGTCTAAGATTTACCAACCCAACCTGACTAAACGACTAAAAATTGCTTGTATAATGGCAGATCGAGTTTTCATCCGTGATTCGTATTGACATCTGCCCGCCCAAGCCGTGATAGTGTTGCCGATCAAGTGGCGATAGCAGCGTTAGGCCTTGCCGTAATGCAAAAAATTGGTTGTGTACAAAATTCTTTTAGCCTACAATGTCTGTAAAATCTTGGACGAAACACTGAAAGTGAAAGTGTTTCGTCCAAGGTAAAATAATGCTTGGCGATGTCACAAACTTATGCAATTGAGAAAAATTCAGCATTCAACATTTGTGTTGTAGGCTACTCTATAAACAGCGTTTGTACGTTATGCCTAACCGTGGTCTGTTTACTTTCGTTTTTGTGCCCACAAAAAATCCATTTTAGGTTTGTAAATAACGAATCGTGTAAGGCTTAAAAATTCGTCTTTTGTGTTCTCCAAACTCTGTGTTACAATCCATTTTTAAACGGTGTGTTATGCTTTGTTTTTTAAAACAACTTGGGAGTTGGTTTATCTGTAATGTTCTATTCCAGTGACCATTTGACTAGAATAAACATTATCGTTCAGGATGGCATAAGGGCAAACAATTGTATAAAACACTAATCAAGTATAAAATAGGTAGACTAAATAATAAGCAAACATCCAATTATACTGGGCCTTTAATCAACACTCCGCTGAACACAATATTGACCCCACATATGGCCAATTAAATCAGTGACAGATTATTATTATTATTATTATCGTAATTAAATCTAGTTCTAGAAAGTCATTTAGCTTCTACGAAACTGTCGTAAATAATGTCAGCTGGTAATGCCATCTTTTAAACTCTAACAATAGGTGTAATTACACTTGTTCAGTCTCAAATTATCTTGCCGCCTCTCGGTCGTCTTTGAAGAAGGACTCCTAATTATAATTGCTATCTAGAGTCGTTTTGATCTATCCGAATAAATATTCGGCTCATGCATTTAATAAATGTATGATATTATGCAGTTATGCATTTAATTAATTAATTGTATTGTTTCTGTTATGAATATTAATTAAGCCATTAATTATTTCCCTACATAATCCCTGTTCATTCTAAAATCATGGTACCTTTTTAGTGGTTCCTTATTTTAGCTTCCAAACCCAGTTCATTTATAACAGAAACTGCTTTACATAATTAAGCAAAAATTTCGCATTCACCGGCGGCCCAAAGTTAATTGCCGTGTGACTAGGAAAAACGAACCTTACTTTGAGGTAAAAAAACAACCTTCACAGAAATCAGGGCAATAATTATGTACAGCAAGATTAAATTGCTATATTAATTAATCAATACTAGTCTGGGTGGAATTTTGGAATAAAATATTGTATGGCTTAAGTGCATGCAAGACTCGAGAGCGCATTCTCCATGTGACTGAACTCAATATTTTATAAAATCAACTAAGTTGCTGTTGATCTGAAATAAATGATATTTCGTTTTCCTTGGGCTGGCCACATGGATTTGTTTACCTTCTCGCTTTCGACGAGGGAGGCGTGGCACTTTCCCATATCGTGTTGTGCTCTACTTTTGACCTCGAGTTGGCCACTGGTCCGGCCAAGGTCGTTCAAGGCTGAGTGGGTTTTCTCTACCCTCGGTAATTACGTTGTTAACCATTTGGCCTACTTTTCTGCTCTAGCTGGGGGAGTGAAAGAAAACACAAGCGTTACTAGCTATGCTTCATTAACTTTCAACATTCTCCCTTTGAAATCTCGTTTCTTGCCTCTTCACCTTTGGAAGAAAAGCCACTTTTTATAGCCAAACGTGACTTTGATTTGCTCCCTTGGGCAAATAAATAATTAATAAAATATGGAATATCCATGGTTCGATTCGAACAGTACTATTTGACATTGTCAAATTTAAATATTTTCCTGCGGTACCAATAGCAACGAGATTTCATCGGAATACACAGTTTTCATAAATAATAAAATATCACATGCATGCCACATACATTAGTCCCCCAGAAACTTGTATGTTTCTGAATGTATCACTTGTTTGGTCTCGTATTGGGACTCAAACTGGCGACCAAGTTATCAAAATCGTTTCATCATGCTTTTTACTTAATTAGTAATATTTTCATGCTACATAGTAACAAAATAAGCATTTGAACAAGGGAGGGGGACAGGATACCTGTTTTATTACCCCGTTAAGTCGTATTCGCTTAACCCCTTAATGTAAGTGTCATTTACTGTTATTCCCAATGAAAATTTCCACGATTGTGTGCTTATTGCGTACTTAATATTTAAATTATTTCCACATACTCCACGTTTAGGTGGTATTTTGTTAGTGTCTGTATTTGAGTCTATGTTTCATTTATTCAAAACGGCATAGCGAGTACTGCAACTCATTCATATATGCGGTTCGTTTGATGTGGCGTGTACAATATATTATGTGTTTATTTGTATTTGTTTCACCCATTTTGACTACTACGAGACAGTTTAGACTAACCCGGGGGAAAGCCGTCAATCGTAGCTTATTAAGAAACGTGTGTATTCTTGTTTGTCTGTTTTCCCTTTTGACTACCAAGCGACAGTTCAAACCGACCAATACGGAAAGCCGTCTATCATGGCTTTTTAAGAACCTTGTTCATGTATATGTGCGTCAACCCATTTTGACTACATGCTCAGGTCGAACCTAACAGTAAGGTTCCGCCAGCAAACATGAATTTTAAGAAATTATTGCGTTGCCTCACAATAAATATGTTATACCGCCAGAATTGTGATCTGTACAATTCTCGACCCTAATGTCGTGCGATGCTCTAGCGACTCGTATTCGTTACTAGAGTGCTTGTTATAGAGTGATTTGTCTGTAAGGTAATTACCTTGAAAACGAGCTCTTTTACCCGGAAAAGAACCGTTTTATGCCATGTGCTACCTGCACTGGTCCTTCTGAACGTAAGCGACCAGAGCACAGGCGTATTTAGAAGACTGGAATTCCAAAATTCCAGAAACCTATGATTTAAATTTTAAGTCGAATTGCAGCAGTCATATAACATATTTTTTTTTCTTCATTTATGCTGCTGTATTATATATTTTATTCTAATTCGGGTTTGCACTAATCTGCCGGAGCACGGCAGTGTCGCATCTAAGCATTGCGAATTGCAAACTGTTTATTTTAGAAAATGCAAGGCACCCGTGAAATTCCCGGTATCTCAGCGTTGCATGGCAAGCTGTTTAACTTAGAATATGCATGACATGCGGAAAATTTTATCCCGGTATCTAAGCGTTGTATCTACAAACTGTTTAACTTAGAAATAGCGCGGCATCCGCAACATACGGTATCTAAGCGTTGCGAACGCAAGCTGTTTAACTTAGAAGTTGCGCGGCATCCGTAAAAATCTTTCCCGAGAACCTAAGCGTTGCATGGCAAACTGTTTAACTTAGATTAATGCATGCTTCCGTAAAATCAGCGGTCACTAAGCGTTGCATAGCAAACTGTTTAACTTAGCATATGCCTGCTTACTTTAATTTTGAATATCTTGTTCAGAGCGATGTTGCATCGCTTATAAGGTGACTAGCACCGGAAGACAAAACAAACTACATTTTTTTTTCAATTAATGGGACGGATTCCGTCGGACTTCCATGTCACTGAGTGACGGTGTAACTACAGCATAGTTACCCTGGGCAAATCAATAATACGAGTTGGCCAGACTCCATCATTGATTTGCTAGGTTATAAGACTGCACTTACAACACTAAGTTCACATGCGGTTGTTGCCAACCAGGAAACAGTAGCTTCCAGCATGCGGTAGATCTTTCAAGGTGTTCACTACGACCTGAATAAATGTGTGTAATCTGTTCCTTAAGGAACTTACATGTGAGGTACTTCGAACTTAGTGCAACCGTCAATTTGAAGTTACGTCTGGATTCCAGATCTTAAGCGTACCTCACCTCTAATCAAGTTGGATTCACATAGCTAATCATATTACGTAATTAACGTTAATTGCGCTGTACCATAGGTAGCAGCAGTGTGATTACACGTTAGCATTTTTTACAATTTGTAAAAGGAATGTTTTCCCAAATTAATAATTTTACCATGGGTAACAGGAAAATTTTCCAAAGAAAGAAGCTTCACCATAGGTAATAGCAGTGCGATTTTCTATGAATTGATAAGTTTTGCAATGAGCATCAGGAATGTTTTCCAAGTTAACTGAGTTTTACAATGAGTAAGAGGAATGTTTTCCCAAGTTAACTGCGTTTTACAATGAGTAAAAGGAATGTTTTCCAAGCAATAAGTTAATATGTATTTCCCCATTAACTTAAGAAATTTCACAGTAATAAATTTGCATAGCAAGTGTCATTAATTTATAAGTGTCGTGGCAAGGAGGGGTGGGGTGTATGATTTACACAGATGTTTTCACCACGAGGCTAAGAATCACTTATCTCTATATTCATTAATCCTGGATCATGATGGAATGTTCCCTGTTCTATGATTCAGCCATTTTTCTCCAATTTTCTGCCCTCCTGACACTTTACCACAATTCACTGTATGTTGCACCATTTTTCTGAAAATACATGAATTTGGACTACATCAGTTATGTTACATTCACACATATTTCAGTTTTATCTGAAAGCATGTCACAATTATTTACACTTTTGTATATGTTTTTTGTGACCTTATACATGAATTAAATGATTTTATTTCATAGAATAACGTTTCAGAATTTTCTTTTCTTGATTTAAAGAAAGTTCTGTATTTTCCCACTATAGGGTGAGTCGCTAAATTTAGCATCTTGGGTGGGTAGCAACTGTTGCCATGGTCAGGGGTGAGTCGTCCTGACCTATTTTGACCATCCCTTTCACTTGCTGATGGCTGCCCTTGAGCATAAACACTCTCTCTGCTGAGGGAAGGGGGTGGGCAATAACGAAAGTGGTCGGTGGGTTGAAAGGGTTGGGGGTACGGCTCTGGGCCATGCTGGCTTGATCTGACCTCAAAATGCGGCCTGGTCGAGGCCATGTAAACAATAGCTGATGGTCACTATATGAGCAGAGGGGGTGAGCTAGGTCCCTAGGAAAAGAGACGGCCCCTTTTTTCGTGACGTCAAGCCTGAACTTTGCACCCATTGGTTTTGCCAATGTTCGTTTTTGGGTCACAATATTTCGGACCTGGGAAATTTCGGGGATTTTTCCCGCACACGAAGTTGTGTTCTTCCACTCGACTGTTCTTTTCGTTTTCTGCTCCCCAAACTATTTCGACAATGGATCCCTCACGGAAAAAGCAGAAGATGGGCCCCAAAGAGGAGAGGAGCGCCGTGAGTAACATGCCCCGTTACGTCAAAGATTTTCTCCGGCTGTTGTCTTTGAACTTGGTACTGTTTTCGGTATGTTTAGACCATTACCTTTATTGCGAAAAGGTTCCGTCGTATTCGATGAGTGTCCGCATCGATCTATCGAGGAGGTGCCATTTTCCCCGATGCTACCCAGCTAGGATCCGCTGGATTACGTGCTCCGGCTCTTCTCTATGGAGATAATCCTAGAGAATCCGGGGCAAAATGTTTTGATTGATGGAGCGCCGCCTGAGGAGTCATCGTTTGTGCAACAATTGCGGTTAAGTGCACACTTCCTCCAGCGTAGCCCTTTAACTGCCCGGCAGTGTTTACACTGCCGGTATTTAACGTATCCTCCGTTTCCCCGGGATACGGAAGAATTTTCTACCTTTTTCTGGCGGGCGGTAAATGCGGAAAACACTTTCTTCATGCAAATGAATTTGCACCGGGCAATAGCCTAATTTAACACCGCCGCCCGTCAGATGGGAGACGTGTCCGCAGCTGAAGGACGCTTGGACGACATTTCTGCAATGTTGCAAGACTATCTGCCGGAAGGTCTGCCGCCGCTCCCGGACCTTATCCGCATCGGACACATACAAGATCCGGACGTCCCTCTCGTCTCCGATGCGGGAGCATCCGGCAGCGGTATACAACAGTGCCGTCGCCCTGGCCTTTGTCGAGACGACTGCCCTGTTTGTCACAACGGACAATATGGTAAGAAATTTACTTATTTATTATGTTAATCAACTTTCATCATGTGATGTTAAATTTAATTTTTATTCAAATGTTGGTTAGTAAATATTACTTTTTGATTTACTGGAAGTGGAAATCAAAAAGTAATATTTACTAACCAACATTTGAATAAAAATTAAATCAAATTTGTTTATGCAAAACATTTCCTGTTAAACAACTTCCAGAAGCTTATGTAAATCTTTATCGCAATAATATGCGATTTAAGCTTAATTATTGACTGTAATGAGTCTTTTTTTTTAAAAAAAATCTAATGTGATATATGCATTTAAGAATACATTATTGCTTCTTAATCAAGAAAATATGTCGTTTTCGACAAGTGTTTTTTTTTTCTTCAAAAGTATTTTAACTTTAATTTAATTGAATGGTTCTCAAAAGTAATACTGAGTTACTTTAAAAAATGCTTATTTTTTTCAAGTTTACTTGGTATAGGCACTATGAATTGTAGGCCTTTAGGTAAGTTACACTTTCATGAAATGGTATGAAATCAATTTCTATTTATTTATATGTTGCTTTATTAACAACGTGGTGCTAATTTATTTAAAAGCACTAAAATAGGAATTTCTACGAACTGGTTTTAAAATGAATGAAACTGCAATTTTCGTTTCATGATCCATTTCCTTATGGATGTGAAATGCAAATATTGCTTACTTATTAGTAATAATTTTAATTTTATAATTCATGTCCTTATGGATGTAAAATTAAACCGTATAGCATAGTTATGAACCGTTCGTTCAACTTCCGTTTCATAATAGGTAGATAATTTTATGCCTTAAAATAATTAAAGTAGCATCTGCTTAGGACCTTCATCATTTTTTTTTCCTTAAATTTAAGAAATGACTGGCCTTAAATGCTGTTTATATTTCCTCTATTCGTGAAAGGGAATCCGTGCCCTGTGGTGTTGTCGTTATTTATTTGTATAATAACTTTACTGTGGCTAGGTAGTCCGAACTAATTTTATAAAACTGGACTCCTATATAGCCTATTATTTATTTATGTGGCACCGTTTCCGTTTCAAGAATAAAATAGTAATCTAGAATAACTAGTGTGTGAGTGAAGTGCAAGTACTGAAAATATTC
>JAHWFP010119030.1:462-13481 GCA_023313725.1 Lithobius niger | reverse complement strand
AACAGGAAGCCATTGTTTCGTTCACGACCTTTTCCGTCTGATGTGCAAAGTGACAATGGTGTGGCCTTGGGAAGAGAACGGTATTATATCCCCATAGGCGTCGCAAAATTTAATTTCTATTGTTTGCACGTTATGTTGTAACAGCGAATAATAATGGGGAGAAGTAAAAATAACGGACTGACTCGTGCCTGACTCTCCTATAACGTTAGTTATTCTTAACAATTGGGAGTAACTGTTGCCAACAGGCCTCGGATTTATTAGATTTGTATAAACCCAAATATAATCTGGAAGGTTGTTATTATCGTGAGGCGAAGGATTAACTGCTGTGACGGTTAATTCAGCTCGAGTTTTATAAGAGATGCTTTTATCTAAAACAACTACAACACCCCCCATTGTTGCGAGACTTCCATCATCGCGATAGGGGTAAAGTGGCAATTGATTTGGTTCAAAGCCTAACCTGCGAGCCATACGGTTTCCCATTAATAATCGAATGTACAGATTAGTAGTTGGTCTTATGTCATTATGAATGACGTAACGTTTTATACTGCTATTGTAACTAATTCTAGGTCTTTTTCTCTTTTCGTAATCTGCATCATGAAAAGGATGTTCCTTTCCTTTATAATCTTCAAATTTTGATCTCCTAAACTCTGCTATTTCCTTATTTATCGCTTCTACGAGGTCACTAGTTGTGTCATAGCTGATACCACCGCTGGTGCATTTTAGTTTGTATTCAATGGCTGTAGGCGTCATTATATCTAAATTTAAAACATTTAAGATTACATCGTCCTCGCCAGCTCTCATTACGAACGGTTTATAGTCCATTCTTAAAGGAAACTGCATCTCTACTAAGGCAACCTCGTATTCGTTTGAAAGATGAAGCATTTCTGGCAGATAATTTTTGTAATGAGCCAGCGTGTTATCAGGATAGACATCAAAACTACCATTAGAGGGAAGTGTTACGTAGAGATTATCAAGTAGGTCCATCTTGAACGATATCTGTCACCCAACTATTAAATTGCGGACCCCACCCTGCCCATTTAACGTAAAAATGAGTCACACCTGCTACTTTTTTTTTTCTCAACACACGTTCTATTCTGTAAACATTGTCTAGTTTTACAATAGGTTGCAGTTCCTGGCTGTAAAAAGTCCCTTTTATGAGTTCAGATTGGTAGTCCTTTATCGTGTAAACAGGTGTTTTGTAACGTTTATTTTTAATTTTACTGGCTATTGTAAAAGTTTCCCTAATCCACTTTGGAATGTACCCAGGTGTAAAGACGTGTCTGATTTTTGGTATGCGCACTAACTGACCTACCTTCAAATCATTCCCACCACCATACAAATTTTTATAAGCTTCGCGTTCCTTTTTTCTAGTTGTAATTTCGGAAGGTCTAAACTTAATGCTACGATGAACAGAATTATTGTAAGAATTTACAATCTTATCTAAAACATCTACATAATTATATGTACCTGTATATGTAAACCAACGAAATATACGACTTTTCACCGTTTTTATTGTTCTTGCGGCGATTCCTGCTTTAATTGAGCGATTATAGGTGTGGTACCATTTAATATTAAGAGAGAGAAGTAACGTTCTGACAGCTGCTGAGCAGTATTCTAAACCTTCGTCAGAATGAAGGTACTCTGGTTTTTTATCTTTGAACAGTTTCTTTAAACCGGAAACCATAGCAGTTGCTGATTTGTTTTTTAAAGGAACAGCTCTGAGATATTTAGTTAACACATCAATTGCAATCAAAACGTATTGAAAATTGTTATTGAAAGGAGCATATTTCTTTAAGTCAATGAGGTCTGACTGCCATATTTGATCTTTTCGATAAGCTATGAAAGGGTTACGCGTAAACTTGTGTCTAATGTCTTTATGCAAAGTATAAGCATCTTGAGATTTTAAGAATTCGTCTACCTGCTTTCTACTAAAGCCATATTTTTTAGCTTCACCATACAACCTCTCTTTACCCCCTAATGACCCTGGAGAATTCGGGTCAAAGTAGATTTCTTTTAAAGTCGTCATAATCAGAAATATTGACTATCATCAAACCACCCCAAATCTTTCTCAACTGGTTTCTTTGGTTTTGTATACTTTCTTCTTCGCGTTGCTACGCGACCTAATAAAGTATTAAGAGATTGCCAGCCTGGTAGTTTATTAGCAACACGTTTTGCATGCTTTGTGCGCGAGAACAAGCCATGCACTAAATCGGCGACATTCGAATTTTTAATAGGTCGTCCTTGAAATAATAACTCACCCCTTTCGTTCCAAGAAATGTCACCTTCTGCCAAACGTTCGGCTACAACCGATCTATAATTAATAGGAACCGTTTCTACCAATTCGTCAATGCTTGGTTTTCCGGCCAATGCACCATCTTCACTGTCGCTAGCCTCAGTCTGCTGTGGTGTTGATTGGGAAGTTGCAACCGTTTTTAAAGTTGTTGTTGGCGGATTTAAAGTGCTAGTGCTACTAAAACTAACTTGTAAAGGTTCCTTTACTTTAGCTTGTTCACGATAATTCAAGTAGCGCTGTAATATTTGTTGATACAACACAACCTTCTGATGGTCGTCAACATTATCTTGCTCTAAAATACTTTTCATTTGTTGGTCTAAATCACTGAGAGGTTTTTCAAAGGGCCTAACGCCGGGATAGTTAGTTAACATCATTTTTTTATACATTGTTAGCGTGAAAAAATACTACCCAATAAACTGATTACTGGAGGGATCAATGCACCAAGAAAACCTTCACCTTTTTGATTTAGGGTTTTTACTTTTTTTTTCCTGCTCACACGTTTCGTAGCTAACAACTTTAAAATACTTTTATATTTTCTTAACCTATTTTTTTGGTTGATACTTAAAGGTATTTTACCTCGTAACACATTCAGACAGCAGCTATTTAAAACATCAAGCACAGTAGGACATTGAGTAAGTAGGGTTTTTTTCACGGAGCGGTGAACCTTGTGCGATGCTAACAGCTCGAGGAGAGGTATGCACTGTTTAACTTTGTTCTTCTTCATTGTTTTATATAGACAATTGGTTGTTGAGATAAGATACAACTACGGTAGCGAAGAGAAGGATCCGTCGTTGCGTGAAGGTCTAACAGCAAATGAGTGAATGGGTTACGAGTTGCGTCATTATATACCGCACACAAGAAATTGGCACAACCTAATTGCGTCCCCAAACATTTCACTTGTGACAAATTACGTGGACTTTGTATCAATACAATATAAGTCGAGCAGACAGAAATGGTTCTCAAATTTTTATGAAACATATTTTGAACCGGTAAAATACAAAATAAATTTTTGTGATGAAAGTATTTCACAAAAATATCAGTTATCAAGCATTTTTGACTTGTTAAGTCACACATTTTATCGTCGATTAAAACAATAGTGGCTTGGTTGCAGTCAATAGCTTCTATCATTGCATGATCCACTGTTTGAGAGAATACTAACGGTATGGAGCAATTCTGTTTCAAGCGGTCGTAGGCTTTTTGCCAAATATCATATATTACGAGACATTGGGTAGGTTTTGGAGAAATTAAGTCACAACTATTTAAAATAAGGTCAACTGCAAATTCCGTTTTCCCCGAATTAGGCTGTCCTGCAACGACCATAGCAGCTGGAAGACGCAACCTACAATCAACGCACTCCATTCTTAAAATAACAACAAAATAACAATTTAACAGTATTTTATACTATTTTTAATCTGCACGCATTTTACGGTACCAATTCAAATATGCAATGATAAAAGGGAACTGAGCAGAATATTCAAACAGAAAAGAATCAAATTTAAAGTCAGTATGCAAATATGTTTCACACCATCTAATGAGACGCATCTCAAAACACAAATAATTCAGTTCCTTAGGTTGCAATAGTTCGAGCATTTCAGGATCTTTTTTACACATTTTCGTAATCCATCGCTTTCGACTTGTTTCACTGATGAGTGCACGCACAGTATAGTCTGTAGAGAGTTCAGTCAGTTTCAACAAATTCAACACTTTCTCTCGCGATGTTGCACTCTTGAAACGCAAATAAAGCCACAAATGCTCCCCAAGCTGCGATTCGGCATGTGACACTAACTCATATTCGCCACTAAAAAGTGTCATTGTTGTAAAAGATTGTCCTCTCGCTAGCAAATTGTTGGATACGAAACATACTATTCCATAAGCTTCGCACGTAGCTTTTTCTGTAAGATTCATCCTACTCTCACAACAGTCTGAAGGCAACTGAATTATTTCGTTTTAAAAATGTTTAAAACACAATAAAAAATAAAAAAAACTCACCCGATAACGTGTATCAACATTTTTATGTCATTATTTAACCTTTGTTCTCCATCTCAGATTTCAATTTCGTCACCATGACGTCGACAGCAGTGCTAATGACCTCAACGTGGAAAATGAGCTTGAATTTAAATTATATTGTTTCCCATCTTCACGTTGGAAAACAATGTATTTCCGGTTGTTTTCGATCTGAGGATAGATCAGTATTTGGCCTTGATCTAGTTCTACGTGCATGTCTCCATCGACCACGTTTGTTTGAATAATGTCAAAATTATCTTTGAACATTTTCCATTGTTGCAGCGACAATGGAATACCGTTTTTGGAAGGAAAAAACCTCGACGTTGCTCTAGTGTAGTCTCTTAAATGAATAAGGATATTTTCTGCGTATATGCCAACATTCAGAAAAGCGTGGTCGGTGACACTTAATGGGAGAGACATTGTTGGCAAAAGTATGGAAGCCATTTTACTAATAAAAAAAAAAAAGAGAGAACAAAGTCACATTAGTCTTTATTCTCTTTTTTTAAAATCTATCTAATAACATGTAAAAAACAATTGTAAACTTACCTGATTTCAAGTTGAAGACTTGTCTGACACTTTGAACACAAGTTAAACTCTTGAAGACGTGTGAAGCTCTCTTGAAAAGCTTTCCCTTTTTATATGAAACCTTTAATCTCTTAAAATCGTGAGATGGCAATAACCGTTTTTGAATGTCATGATCCGACTACGCGACATTTTTCAAGTGAACAGGTTGGTGACCTGACTAAAAACTAACATCATGCTTATTTTCGAGGTGTTTGTCCCCGAAAACTGAAATTAGAGATGCGATTGAAAGATCGTTCATCTCCACAGCCTCTTCCTAGTGTCGAACAAGAAAAAAAAATAAAATCGAGATTAAAATGAGTGACGTTGCATTCCACTGGGGAAAGATTTCATCACATCACAACTGCCATTGGAAGAGCACCCGACACCATCGAGAGAAAAGTAAGTATTCTTTGCACACATTTTATTTAAAGATGTTTATTATTTAATTTCTACATATAGGAAAAAATTACTACTCTACAAAGGAATAATAAATATCAGCTTTTATAATGCTGTGAAAACCATTTGGTTTTCTGAAAAATGTTGGGATTTCATCAACGTTAAAAACCTCTAACCTCTTCCCTTCCTCAACTAAAATTGGCTCACTCAATTTTAGAGTTGCGAAACGTTCAAAAGCTTGTTTTTCTAGCATCATTTCACGGTCACCAAGCATCAATTTAACGAGGAAGTTGGTTCTGGGATCTTCAGAAAATACAATCACTTCCTCTACAGCAATTTTCTTCGTTGTAAAAAAATCATTTTTCCAGCGTTTATTAGCTAAGGCTGGTGTAGTGTTTGTAAAAGTTATTGTTTGCAAATTCTTGGTTTTTTGAGCGTCGACATAACGTTTTGTACAAACATCATTTTCGTCATTTGGATCAGATACGTTAACAATACGTTTCTGATTAGCGTTAAAACAGTTCTGATTCGAATTTAATGGAAGGAAATTCTCACGTGCGTAGCTTAGATTGACAGCATCACCTTCATAAACAGGTGTTCCTAAATTAGCAATGCGTTGCCCCTTCACGTTATAGTCCATATTTTCTTCTGGATCCGGTCGTAAGTAGTCACTTGCTTGAAAAGCTTGAAAAGTATACTTTTGTTCGTGTAAAATATCTTCCTGTGCGTCTAAACGATTGTTCAATTGTTCCTTTAGTCGTCTTAAAGCGGCGTAATATTCTTCAGAATTTTCGTTAATCGCCTCATTACAAACAGTAACTGTTTGATTTGACAGTTTTTGAACGAGATCGCTCAACTCCCTAACTGTCTGCTCAATGTCAACATTTTCTAAACTTGTAACTTCTTGTTGATCCATTTTCCCGTCTTTGAACTGAACTTGACGACTCATCTCCACGAACAACAAACAACGAATGAGCTTGTCTCAACTCCGGAAAGAGTTTTAAATCATTTTCCTGATCACGTGATTCTTTTTTTTATAGATGCCAAACATGTACACAAACGCAGAAACTGGAGAAAATGAGCTGTAAGTAATATAAGATGAAAACTTTTAAATAACATTTTTTAAATCCCTTTTTAAACAAAAAAAAATCGATTTTTCCTTCCTTTTTTAGCATACCAATGGTGTCTGCGTTATTAGACAATTTGAGACGATTGATGCGGGTAGCAATAGAAAAGTAAGCTACACCAGATTTAAAAACATTCTTTAAAAAGTATTGTTCTATTCACTAATTCTTCGACTTCTTTACAGCGAAAAAAAAAGAAAAAGAGATGGAGATGATGAAGATGGGCCTGAGGCAAAAAAAAGAAAATTAATGTAAAAAAAAAAAAAATTTAAATAAATGTGAAGAAAACGTCTACTTTCGTATCTTTTAAATATTCTTTCACATACGTACTATTAGAAACCACAATAGCTTGACCAGGTTCGATAAGTATCTCTGTCTTTGGAATTTCTTCCATTGTTTTCACGTAACTAGGTTTGTGGAACGTAAATGGATTCCTTCCAAAATCCACTCTAACCATTAAATCGACATTTTCTTTTTCACAAAACAAGGAAATTCTCGTCAGCTTTGCTTTTCGTGTCATAACAAAACTAGCATCTCGAGCAAAAACAAACCAGGGTTGATTAAGTTGGGCATTAAAATTGAATGACACAAATAAATTATTTGTGAAATCGACATATTGTTTATTAGCTGTATCGTTAGATTCAGTAGGTTGTGAGAGGTTCTTTATCATTTTGTTTTTGGAGTCGAAGGCGTTACGTTGACTATTTAATGAAAGACAATTTTGCTTGCACCACGATAAGGTGGTGACGTCACTAGAGTGGAGAGCCGGAGCCACATTCGTTATTCGTTTACCGTTAGCTAAATACTGAGGATCACCGCTTGAATCCGTCTGTAGTGCACTTCTTTTTAAGTTTGTAACTTCTTCTTCCAGTAAGCTATTACTAAGCGAAGCCTCCATTATTCTCGTTTCAAAAGTATTTTCAAGTTCATTCTTGGTATCCAGAACATACTGTCTTATCTCCCCGCTCGTATTGCCAACCATATCAAATAGCAGGTTTATGACCGAGGTTGTGAATGAGTGTATACAGTCGCTTAACCTCGTAATTGCCGTCTCATTAAGACGGGCATTAAGTGCACGGTCTGACATTTTTGAAGCGAATGAACTCTGAGTTGGGAGGCGCAACTTTAGTATCAGCGAGAAATTTTTATTTTTATTTTTGTTTAGCACTATCGATTTACACTACAGAACGCTGTTTGTTTTCTTTTTTTTTAATTCATAACTTTCGCTGCTATCTCGACCTTCACAACTAAGCAGCTCTTGGGATGCTACTGTTTGTACGGGAGTAGAATCTTTAGCATATAACATTGACAAAAAATTTCTTCGAATGGCTTCTGTTGAAAGTAGAACGATTGTAGGCACAATTGATGAAACCATCATTCTTGAAAGGCAAATCACAAACCCCACATCCACTTTTTCCTTAAAACGTATGAAACAATAGAGTTCGACAGATTCACCTCCGATGCAATACGAGTCAATTGAGCATATCTTCGCATGATAGGCTAGTGATCTTGCAAATATCTCCTTTGTAAGTCTTGTTTTGCCATATTGTATCACAAGTCCGTAAACGTGACAAGGTTTCACCTCCGTTATTTTTAAAATGCGTTCGCACGAATCAACGAAACTCGATCCTACCTTCGGGTTTAATGCACTTGAAGGAGCATAAACGTTTCGAAGTCGTTTTTCAGATGAAGGAATGTCTTTCATCGAGGATAAATCAGTTTGTGTAGCGACATCCATGTCTAGTCGTGATCAGATTTAAATGACTATAAATAATTGCCACCAGCCTTATTCAGTTAGTTCTAATCTCCGTCGGAAGGGCGCTGCAGGCGTCGGTCACGTTACCAGCTCTCTCAACGAATCAGAGAAATATTACTTAAAAATAATCCTCCATTTTTAGTTCCAATTCCTACCGCTCGAGGGACGACCGGAAACGTCCTCCGCTCACGTGACCGACTCTCGACCAATCAGAGAGCGAGCAGGCCTTACATATTACTTACAACCGGAAGCCATCTTTCTTTCTGACTCCAACCTTCAAAGGAGGTAGACGCCACGCAAAATCTAATAAAAAAAGTGCAAGTCACTATAAAAATGCATAGTCATACTAACACTAACCCAATACGTCATCTCATCTGTGACGTCACAGATGAGACGATAAGAATTAGTATTGTAGAAAGTAGCCGAGCTGGCGTAGATACGGGCAGACTACACTACTAACCTCCATTCCCAAGTATGTTAGTTCTCAATTGATTCCTCCTACCACTGACGCACATTTTTCGGAATGAGTTAAAATATTTATTTTGCGTTTATCTTGCATTTTAGAAACTGTTATGACTAATTGCACGGATTTTTCTTCACTTGTGTAGAGTTCATTTTCTATAAGCCATCCGTTAACCATGTCAAAACCTTTTTGTAAAGTGCCAATCATCACTTTATATTTATAATTTATCGAAATTATTATTGTGTTATCTGCAAACATGTAAACAAGATTTTATTTACATAGTCGTGAATGTCGTTAACATATATTAAGAATAGTAAAGGTCCTAAGACAGGTCCTGGTGGTACCCCAAAATTTATTTCTTGGAAATCACTATATTCACCTTATATTTTTACTGTGACTTTCCTTTGGTTTAAGTAACGTCTAATAGGATTTAAAATTTTTTCCCTTAATCCAAGCATTTAACATTTAAAAAATTAATTTCTCATGATCAAAGGTGTTGAAAACTTTTTGTAAGTCTATCAATATTGTAAGTATATTTATTCTTTGTTTAGTGCTTTTGTGATTATTTTGTTTATCTGTACCAATAAATCTGTCGATCCCCTCTTTTTTGTGAACCCGTATTGTATATTGTTTAATAAATTCAATATTTCTAAAAATTCTAAAAAATTTTATTTGAAAAATACTTTTCTATTATGTTATCTACTGCTGAAAGCAGTGAAATAGGTCTGTAATTGTCTTTATTGTGTTTTCTCCCTTATTATGTGTAGGTCTCAGTACTGGTATTTTAAATTGGTCTAACATGACAATAAATAATTTGCAATTAAAAATTGATGTATTTTCTTTAGATTGTTTATAAAGTTGGTTGTATTAAAGCCATCTCCACCTGTAGCATTTGTATATTTAAGTTCAGTTATAATTTGCGTAATTTCGTTTGGGGTGGCTTGTTGTATATAAATTGAATTTTTATAATTCACATTTTTTAAACTTATTTTTTATAACTAGCATTTTAATGGTCACTACTTGTATAGTTGTGTAATTTCTTTTCAAATTTTTTCTTAGTGTTGGGACTTGGTTAAAAAATTATTTGTTAAAATCATTTCTTAGCTCTTGCAGTTCTACTTCCTCAAATGTTTTAATTAATGATGCATCAGTATTTTCTTTATGCTTCTGATTTCCATTTATTTAATTTATTATATCCCATATTGTTTTATTTTTATTTTGAGCCTCTTCTAGTTAACTTTATAAAAGGCTTGTTTGCAGTTTTTAATTTTTAAACCTATTTTTCCTTTTAACTCTCGGTATTGTTTGAAATTTTCTTTTTTCATACTGGCATTCTATTTCTGTAGATACTTCCAAAGTTTTTTTTAAATAATCAGATCTATTAGTTCTGGTGTTATCTATTCCTTTCTCTTCTCTCCGTTTTTATTCTTTTTTCTTATCTTGTTTTTTCCTCTTTCTTGTTTCTTTCATAGATGTTTTTTTACAATAATTTCAATTTTATTGTAGATTATATTTGGCCAGTTTATTTTATTTAGAACATCCCACTTTTGATCTTGCAAATTTTTTTATTATATTTTTTGATTGTACTTCATTTTAATATTATTAGCTTCGTGTTGTATATTGTCTTTTTTTATGTTTTCTTCTGGTTTCCATATCCAACACAAGGTGAAATAGTGATCAGCAATTTTCAACGTTATTGTTCCTCCATTTACTTCCCAATCATTATTTATTAGTTTTACATATACATGGTCAATTCACGATTTTTGCAATTTTTTTTTTATTCAGTGTCGTAATTTACTCTCTTGTGGGAGATTCTATTACTTTTTCAAATTCGTTTCCTACCATGATTTTCTCATACTTATCAATATTATTTTGATCGTATTTATGTATTGTAATATCTTCCATTTTTAAAATAATATTTATGTCTCCTAATAAAATTATATTCTCCTTTGATTTTCTGTAATAATAATTAGTTCTTTTATTGCAAGCAATTCTCGAAGTTTAGAGAAAGCTTGTATGAGATATTACATCTCCTTTTTCTTTTATAATTTACGATTAATATTCACCGTAAATAATTCATACACTAAATACAACACAAAAATATATTACTTTTCCGTATTCATAAATTTTCGGCGCTTCTCAGTGGACTTATAATATGTATCTGATTTATCAATAGGTATTTTTTTTATTTACCCGACCTTCTCTTATATTTACACGTGTTACCATATTTTCCGGCATTTCATTAAATAATTGTGGTATACAATACGTTTTTCCTCTTTTTCCATTATTCCAGCTTGGCATCTCATATCTACTTTTAACTACTCTTATTTTATCTAAATTTTTGGTGATTACTCTAAATGCATAATTATAATAATTTTTGTTATTATTATATATTTGTAAAGTTCCTGTACTTATAATATTTCATACTCTTATCTTTATATTTTTTCCACATTACTGTAATTAATTTATTTTGTACTTTCTGTAATCTTTCTATAATGTATTCTTACCATAAATTTCTATTCCATAGCT
The DNA here is from genome assembly GCA_023313725.1 of Lithobius niger. Taxonomy (NCBI): domain Eukaryota; kingdom Metazoa; phylum Arthropoda; class Chilopoda; order Lithobiomorpha; family Lithobiidae; genus Lithobius; species Lithobius niger. Next base: position 2,352 of record JAHWFP010119030.1, on the reverse strand, counting down.
TAGTATACTCTTTATCCATGCTTCATATATCATTTTTTTTGTTTTGTATTTAAAATGTTTTTTAATTTATATAATTTTTTTATCAATTGTCTTCATTTTTTTATAATTCTAATTACGTGTTCTTTAAAATTCCACAATTCATCTAATGTTAATCCTAAATATTTTGCTTTTTTTTTCCAGTTTCCTGCATTTTTCACTACATTTAGTTTCTATTAGTCGTAAGTTAAAATTTTTCAATTTCCATAATGTTTTAATATCCATATTTCTTTTGTTTTTTTCACTTTTGGTACTGATATGTCCATTTGAATAGTTTTTTCCGTACTAATGTAAACTTCATTTTCTATAAAGTAGTCATTTAGTATGTTAAAGTTATATTTTATATTTTTCATCATTTCATCGTATTTATTATTTATTGAAATAGAACAGTATCATCTGCAAAGAGAAAAATGTATTTTTTTTTATTTCTACTAATATCATTTGTATAAATTAGGTATAAAAGTGGTCCTAGTACTGAACCCTGTGGTATTCCATCATAAACCATTTTTGTGTTGCTATATGCATCTTTTAGCTGTACATATTTATTATTATGCCTTCCTGTTATTTAAATAATATCTTAGTAAGTTCTATATTTCCCTCTTAATCCTAAGTTGTAACATTTTTGTAATAGTATCTTTTGATCAAACGTATCAAATGCTTTCTGTAAGTCCACCAGTATTATTCCCACATATTTACATTCATTTAAACCTCTTGTAATTAATTCATTAACTTTTGATAATAATTCAGTTGTATTTCTATTTTTTATGTATCCATATTGTAGCGGAGATAAAATATTGTTTACATCCACAAAATTTTCTATTTTTTTTGCAACAAATTTTTCAATCACTTTATCTATTATTGACAGTAAAGCTATAGATGTCTATAGTTGTTTAGATCCTTTTTTTCTCCTTTTTGTATATTGGTCTTATTATTTGTATTTTCAACATTTCAGGCCAAGTTTCTTTTTTAATCATAGCGTTTATCAGTTTACAAATTGCTATTGATGTATTATTCTTTGACTCCCTCAAATGTTCAGTATGTATTTTGTCGATTCCTGTTGCTTTAGTATTTTTTAGTTCCATTATTATATTTTTTATTTCATTTTCATTTGCATTATCCATGTACATTGATTTCGTAGTTTCCTTCCTATTTTTATCTTTTTCTTTTTTAAGATGTTTATAAAAATTACTGTTTTTGTATAATTTATGGTCCTTTTTATTCTTTTGTTTAATATCTTGTACCTGTTTATTAAAATTTATATTAAAGTTGTTACTATTTCTTCTACTGTTATTTCCGTAAATGTTTCACAATTTCATCATCAGTTTCTGTAGTTTTCCTTTTATTGCAAATTTCATGTATTGTGTCCCATGTAGTTGTTTTCTTCTTATTATATATTTTTCCCATTTTTTTCTGAAAGAAATTTTCTTCACATTATTTTATTTTTATTTATTATTTTTTTTTCATTTTTATATCTACTTATTAGTTCATTGTCTGGTGTTTTTTTTGTGTTTTTATTTTCTCCCATAATTTATTCTTATTATTTATTCTTGTTATTAGTTCATTTTGTAATCCATTCTTTTCTTTTGGTATATTTTACTTCTTTTATGTTTATATTTAATTTTTTATTTCTGGAATATATATTATTAACTCTTTTAATAATTTCTTCATATATATCCTCAGGTTCCTGTAATACATCCAAACATTTCCAGTGTATTTCATTCAGTTCTTTAACTATTTTTTATTATTAAATATCCACTAATTATTTTTTTTCTTTCCTCAGATTCTTGTTCTTTTGTTAATTCATTATTCCACATCTATTCCATAATCATATAGTGGTCGGCAATATTAATAATA
>JAHWFP010119023.1:0-15411 GCA_023313725.1 Lithobius niger | reverse complement strand
TTTTTCAGCTCAGTACACTCTTCTCCCACGCTATTCATTGTGCCACTTCTTAAAATAATGATGAAACCGTCGGGAAATTTGCAAGGTATACGTACTACACATTTGAAAAGACTTGCCCCGCCAAACACGTGTTCGGCGACATCCTGGGCGACATTTAAAGATATGTAGCTTCCGTTGACAGTTCCGGTTCAAAACGATAAATAAATTAGAATTGAACTTTTTAATTTGATATATGTGAATTTCTGCCTAAAAAAAACAAAAACTTTTCTTGTTCCTTTAAACTTCCCTGACTGCCGATAGAAGTTTACTGATAATTCCGTATTTCTCACCATGTACTGAGTGGTGAGTGGTGCTGTCATCGTTTTCAAAATGGCCGCGTCCTGTGTTAGTCTGTTTTCGCCGTACCTTTTCAAATCAACGTATTGTTCTCGATATAAACTGCTATTTCTCAGGTCATGTCAAGGTACACTTCTTCAGAAGAAAAGCAAGTCGCGAAAGGTATACATTACTATTGTAAAGGTGTCTAAAATACGGTTTTTCATTGAGATTTTTTACTTCTCCGCCCTTTTGATCCCCGACAAAAAATCCCTGGCAATAAATAATCCCCGTCCATTTTGATCCCCTACAAAAAGTCCCTGTGAAATAAATGCTGCTTCACACAAATGTATTGCATAAAGCTTGTTGTATTGCAATATTGGTTGTGCGTGTTTAACTCAGAATTGTCACTCCTCACCATCCGTCGCTGTGCCATCATGGAACTAATAAAGTCGGACAAAGGTCTGCAAAACTTTGCTACATGCGGTATAGGTACACCATACAAAAAAAAAAGCTTTGCTACTATGTAAAGCGTAGTAGTCTAAAGTGCCCTGGAGTGTTATACTCAAACCTGCGTTTTGACGAAGGGGAAATTGACAGCCCAGTCTTTTTACGCGCAGTAGGGCACAGCATTCACCAGCGTCAATGCGAAACTTCAACAATACAGTTGTCAGAGATTTTTTTTCCCAAATAGGAAAGAACATTTTCGGTCTGTAGCACCTTCTATTCAGGGGTATTTTTACCTCGGGATTTTTTTGTCGGGGATCAAAAGGGGGGGGGGGGAGATTTTGTAACCAGGGATTTTTTTTACCTAGACTCGGAGGGCATAGCTACAAGGGACAGTAGATTAAATTGTAAGGGAAAACAACGGCATTTCTAGTGAAGACAGTGCTTTGAGAGCAGATTTCTTAGGCTTACGAAAACGTTGTTCTCGCCAACAACAAAAATTGCGCGTTATAGGCTTAAGAAATCCAGTCTAATAGCACTGGCTTCAGTAAGACGTTAGACAACCTTCTTTTCCCCCTCCAGTGCCCCTTGCAGCTAACCCTGTTACTGGCTCCACCATATAGTTATATACAATAATACTACGCTATATTACTGCTCTATAGTAGAATAGCAAGCGTGTACCTCTGGTAGTAGGACCGGCCCACTGCTGACTGAGATTCTCTAGTATTTATGTTTGAGGCATGGGTGTTTTGAGTGCATAAATTTGTTAACTGAGAATCAGCGCGAGGTTTGCGGGCATAACGCTCATTCTATTATGAGTTATGGTGGCGGTAGCTTTTACTATGTGACCTCTGTCTCCCAAGTTAAAGTCAACATTTCGATGCTTAATTTCTCCGTCACCTTTTAATATTTTCCACTGAAATTTAGTATATAAGCATTGTTGGACTTGGTAAACACGTGCACCAACTTTTATTAATTTCCGATTTGTAAAACTGGAGTTATGGACTTGAGCTAGATTTGTGAGTTTCGTTTTTGGCTTAGCATTGTTGTTCTTCTTTGGACACGTATACACCTTGGACTAACAACTCTCTTTTCGAGATGGCGAATCAGTAACCCCAGCTGCTATACACAGCCCGTTGCCCGGCACTGTTAGGAGACTGGCAGCGCGACCATGCGTCATGGGAGATCAAAACTATTTCCGAAGGTTTCCCCGGTTTTTCCGTTTAACTCGCGTCACTCGCGTGACAAGACTGAGGTGGTCTAAGGCGACACGCCACTGACGGATTTTGCGGTGGCGTTGCTATCGCAGCTGTTAAAGGTCGGTACACACGAGCTTACAGGCAGCTGTACATGAATCGTCCATCCCGAAGAGTTGTTAGTCCAAGTTTATACAATGTGGAGGTGGGCAAAGGTTGGGTAAACCGCGGTTCGATGCGGGTCGGGTCGGTTCCAAAAAAATAATTACTGCGGTTCTAAAAAATAAAATTACGTGCGGTTTTGGGTAAACCGCGGGTGAACCGCAGCTAAAATAAATAACCGCTGATAACCGCGTGTCATAGAAAATGAGAAACTATCACGGATATTATTTGCTTTTTTTCCCCTTGATTCACCTTCACCACTAGTAGAACACAAGGCCAATTGACGTAGAAAATGCAAGACCCGAAAGAGAACCTTCAGTGCACCGTCAGTAGCAAATCAAACCGTACAAACAACAAATGCACGCTTGAGGAGGAGGAAAGGACGCACACTGTCAAGATTTTTTTTTAACTTATTTTTAGCTAACAAAAAAAAAATACTTTGATAATACAAATAATAATGACAATTTATTGTGATGGAATGCTTGAAGAATCAATTGCAGTTGTTTGCATTGGGACAACAACTGCAGTGTACATTTATGCATGCTTTCTGTCATTGTCATTGTTATTGTGATACATTTTCCTTATTATGTGATCAGCCTTCACCATTGTCGCTCGCCAGTCACGTTGTGGCAAGGTAATTAATTCAACTCGTGAAGTCAGCAATTTGAACCATTTCTTGCTAATCAAATAGCCGTATGTCAGCAACCGTACTAGCTAAAAACAAACGATTTGCAGTGTTGCGTCTAAAGTATACTGACTAGATGAGTTCTGAATGATAGTGGTGGTCTTTAAGAGGAATTGAAGTTCCACAAAAAACATCGTTAAAGTCATACTGTGAAACTAGACGAAAACCAACGCTCATTTTCAAATCCAAAACACTCCCACTGTCTGGCAAATTTTTGACAATAGGGAGTTGTTTAAAATTTGCCGGACAGTGTGAGCGTCTTGGATGTGAAAATGAGCATCATTTGGATTGAGTTTAATTGAAGTGCTTTTTTAATTTTATGCTAGGAAGCTGTGGGATCAATTTGGCTTTGATTTTGTCTTTAAAGGTACCAGAGAAGCCTGTTTATAAAAGCATAAATGAAAGTCAGCTTCCTCCTGTAAGTACAAAAATATCATTTGACTCACTATATTGCAATACCAGGGGTCGAATTTCCAAATTTTGATCTGGGTGCAAATTTGCACTCCAAAATAGTTACTGGGGTGCAAAAAACGTCTTTGGAGTGCAAAACCCAAGTGTGGTCTTCTATTTTATAGCCATGTAAAATTCTAACATTTAGCATCACATTTTATATGTAATGTTTTACTGCATTTTGCTTAAAACTGACTTAACTTCACTATTCAACTGAAAAACCTATACCCATAGTTTAACCAAATGTAGTAAAAAATGGAGTTTAACTTCTTTGGAAGGAATGGTGTCACTGGAAAACTAACTCCAAGCTGTTTAAAATGCCGCAAACCGTAAGTCTGTAGCTTGTACGGTTCAAAAGTTATGAAAAATTCAACTTCGGTGTGCAATTTTGCACTCCAAGAGTTGCTTCTGGAGTGCAAAGTGCTATTATGGAGTGCAATTTGGCCCTGTGCATCCGAATATTTCGATCCCTGCAATACAGTACTATATTGTGTCTAATTGTAATAATTACCAGTTTTGTTCATAGTCAATTGCGTTTTTTTCCCCCTCTTTCTTATGCACTGTCAATTTTAGAAAACTGTCATCTCAAAAGAAATGATTGAACACTTAGAGAGAATATCACTGGTAGATTTTGCAAACAAAGCTGGAATTCGCCGTTTAGAAGATGCTATTAGGTTAGCTGACGAATTGAGTGTTATCGACACTACAAATGTTGAGCCTCTAACATCTGTGCTTGAAGACAGGTTAGTGAATGAATTGCTAGTTGCAGACAATACTAGTACACCATAATGGCTAAATGTCCAATCATGGCCCATCTACTAGTAACCTGTTTAGAAGATGCCATTAGATTAGCTGACTAGTCCTAATTGAGTGTTATCGATATTACAAATATTGAGCTTCTAACATCTGTTCTTAAAGACATGTTAGTGAATGAATGACCACAGAAACCTGTCTGTGGTGGTATAGTTTTTTTTAATAATCAGTATGTGTGGGATGCTTTTACTTCATAGGTTTATCCTTTCAGATCTGCCTAAGTGCTAAGCTATGTGACTTAGAGCCCATGTGCGGCAGTGGAGTCCTTTCTGGGTGAAACACATTCATTTTTTTACTGGACGTTGGTCAAGTTGAATAACCCACTACGTTAAAGGGTAATTACATCCATTTTGACATGCATGTTGTACTTTTGGATCACTTACACAATAACTAAACACAAGAATTGCGCTAAAGAATACGTTACGTCCATCCGATACAACAATTTAATTACTGCATCACCAAAATAGGATAGGGAGACCACCATTGTTTTGCTGGAATGCGCAGAAATTAATGCCAACAGATGTCACTTATCGATTTCGACTCGCAGCCGATTGAGATAGCTCTCACAGCCAACAGAGCTGATAAGTGACTTCTGTCGACATTAATTTCTGCGCGTTCCAGCAAAACATTGACAGTCTCCGTATCCTGTTTTGGTGATGCAGTAATTAAATTCTTGTATCGGACGTACGTAACGTATTCTTACCGCCATTCTTGTGTTTAGTTATTGCCTATAAGTGATCCAGAAGTAAACCATGTATGTTAAAATGGATGTAATTGCCCTTTAAGGGCAAATAAAAACAAATGCAGTGAAAGAGTAATATAGATTGCTAAATTTGAAGATTCTTTTCAGTAATACTGTAATAAATTTTAATGCCAACAGCACAGTATTTCAGATAAGCTGGTGAGGTTTCTTAACAAAATAATTTCGTAGGGATTTATGTTCCATACCACATTTGCTTATGTTCCCATACCACGTTTGCAGGAACACTCTCCCTGGCTTTAAGAGTTAACATTTTTGAAAAGTTGTGTTAATGCTCTTCCCTCAATATTTGGGGGGAAAAATATCATACACGGCAATAGCCGTGTATATATATGATTGAAGTCCTCTCTCCAGCAAAACTAAAACTATTAATTTCTCCGTTTCTATTCAATATATTTCGACCAAACTTGGCCAGGTAGTAGATATCAACTTTTCTCAAGTTTATACCAACTTTTATGCAATTCCGTGCAAGAGTAAACGTATGGAGCCACACCAAAATTTGAAAACTGTTCACTTCTTGTTGGTGTTGTTCTTGTTCTTGTGGGACACGGTTTCAGAAAAAACTACTGCACGTACCTAAAACCTGAAACATGATCTCAGCCAGAAATTTCCCTGGGTTTCATCCTCACAGAGACCACTTTTTCGATTGGTCCAGCTATTCCGGAGTTACAGGTCCCTGAACGATCATTTTGATTGTTATGCATTGTTTTAACTATTGTGATTAGGGAACAATACCACTCTGCAAACTCCATATCCATTCTTCGTGCTCGTGGTATGTCTTTGCTAAAAAGTCTATTGTTGAAGGGCGAAATGAAAGACTCCGTGTTTCATCTAAACGATATACATTTAAACCAAACTAAGCTACGTTGTTAATTTGGCATCTAGAAACGATAGAATGGTATATTTATTTCGCAGATGCAGGCTTTCAGAGCTGAGTTGAATTGTTTCAAAGTGGCCAGCAACAATCGACTGCATGCATAAAGCTTTGTAGCGCGACGCCATAGCTGTAAAAAAGGTACACGGATTACAAAAAAAAACGTCAAGTGTGCCGTAAAAAAGGGGCATATATGATTGAATTTTCACTTGTTGAAATGAAGACGGATAAAAATTGATGATTTTTAATTGAAATAATAAAATGTACAATTGAGAAAATTCCATCTGTTTAGGTAGTGTTGTGCTTTACCAATCATATATTTAAAACGTAAAGCACAACATCACCTAAACAGATGGAATTAAAATCATCAATTTTTATCCGTATTCATTTTAACAAATGAAAATTCAATCGTATACTGTATCCCCCTTTTTTACGGCACACTTGGCGTTTTTGTAATCTTGTAAGCTCTTGGGTGGAATTAAGAAGATGATTTTGGCTGCTCCATAGAAGCTTGGCTTTCTTGGTTTAATCTTTTCACTTTTCACAATACTTTGTTCACCGTCCTTTTTCATTTTATAGGATGTTGTATCTCAGAGAGGACCAAGTGACCGAAGGGGGTTGCCAAAAGGATATACTCAGTAATGCAAGCATATCAGAAGAAGACTACTTTGTGGCACCACCAGGTTTGTGTAAACTAAAAGTATTTGGTTAAATACAGAATGGAATTTAATTTGTATTTTCGTTCAAAGAGAATATATTCATTATTCCTTGCAGGGAACATTCCTCTTGTTGGGGAAACTGATTACTTTGAAGAAAATGTTGCTCTGAAACCTAAATTAAAAGGTCACGAAGACAAAAAGAAAAAAGAAAAATTATCATCATCTTAATTTCTTCGCAATATTGCTCTTAAACTGAACTATGTAAATGTTGTAAATAGCTGTATTTAAATAAATGTTTTGAGTAGGTTTAAACTTTTTATACCTTGGTATTGGGAATGCATGAGAAAAATATTTTGAAAAATATTCTTTGGTCACTTTTATAACCCAAATCAGCTCCGTCTTAAGGGCTAACTGCCACCCCCTTCTTCCCTGGTCCCTTCCTTTCCCCATTTACAAGCTATGTTACTGTCTCATATGCTGGTGGAACTGGATTCAGTCCTGGCAATGGTCCACCCATGTACACATTCGGGAAGAGAAAGGTTCCAGAAATGTGCTTGTGCTCTTAATTGTAACGTGTGAAAGAGCCTAGGTACTTCCAGCAAAATTGTCTTTCTTCGATGCAAGAAAAAGATGAGAAAGGCTGTTATTTCAACTATTGTCCTTCTTTTCTTGTTTCTGTTACTGCATAACTGCAAGGTGAGTGACTACTGCATACATGGTGTTGAAAACCTCCCCAAGACATCCATACAGCTTTCAAATGAGCGCAAAAGGGTGAAATGGTAGGCATGTACGTTGCATTGAAAGAACTATATTTGCGTAAGGGTTGCTCTCTCCCATCGAGAAGGTCCATGGAAGAACTCTGTAAATAAAAAAAATGGAAGGGAGGTGGGGGAAGTATGAGTGGCTACTAACCTTAACCAGGGGTGAGAATCTTCCGACTTCTTAAATTTAAAATTGACACCCGTTTGCATTAAATTCCTCTTGTGTAGTTTTTTTCTCCACTTTTTTTCCGGAAATGCATTCTCATCCCTGCTTGTAAGGGGATGAGTGAAAAAAAATTATGCAAAGAAATCATGCATCTATCTTAACTGGCAGGTCACTTAGCTCAAAACAGCTTTCCGTAGCACATGTTTATTTTCTGGCTAGAAATGACGCACAAAAGTGAACATGCCATGAAATGTTGTTCCTATCTTACACATGGGTACAGTGAAAAATGAACATCAAGTTATGTCAGTAAGCTTGGTTCAAACAAAACAGTGTGTACTTACGATACACAACATAAAGGAGAGGACAAACCTGGGGATTAAATCCAGAAACATGCAGTCACAACTGGGACAAAGATTTATCAGAATCTTTCATGTAGCTGCTTTCAGAGTTAAATCTGATCTTCCACATGGGTACACAGGGTGGCGTTCTACCTGAAAATTCAGGGAATTTATCAAGTCGGGAAAAATCGGGGATTTCCATAAATAAATGTATACTGAATGTCAGGGAATTTGAACAATTTCCGGAAAGTCTCTTTCACCTATAAAGAATAGCTAATTCGGATATAATTTTTTACTTCTAAAACATTATTTCAATTTAAACTTCATGTCGTTTTCGTTTCATTTCTACTAAAGTGAAAACTGTTTAGGCCTATGTAATGTGGGCTTAAGTGCGTTTCTAGTTTTGTTCAGATTATGGCCTTTTCCTGCTATTTACCAATACCACTGGTTAGGGTAGCGCAATTTTTGATTTAGCAAAGCAATGCAATGTAGTTATTGCGATTTGAGCAAAATGTGAAAAACATATCAGTTCTGGACTGCACCTTCCTTCGACCAAAACAAAATCGGGGAATAGTGTCAGTATTGGTCTGGGAAACCTGGAAATATTAGGGAATTTCATCAAGAGGCTCTTAACGCCATCCTGGTACAATGAAAAATTAACATAACGTGTATGTCTGTAAACTAGGTTCAAACAACAACATTACTCTTACGTGGAGATCCAGCAGCATCTCTGTCAATTTTTAGGCTTATTAACTTTAAAGAGACTAGCTTAGCTGTCTCACTGTTACTGTACTTAACATTTTGCCACAGCTGCTACTTTGCATTTCCTATGTGCAGTTTTAGTCTTCTGTGCAGCCGTACCGTCTGAGAAGACTATTGCAACGACTTTTTCAACTTTGTCGGCTTTTTTCAACTTCGCAACGCTACCAGATAGAGACGACCACTGTTTACAACGTTAGATTCAGTGTCAAAAGTTAGTTAAATAACATGGCAAATTAAAACCACCTCCTTATAGCTAATAGACTTCTTCGACGTAACTAAATTAAATAATAACATTTCATTGTGGAATTGAAATCCTAAGGATTTGTGTTAACGCAGCTGTAAAAACAAAAAACATTTTAGCCTCGTTTAAAAGAGTCTTGTCGCATTGTTGCATGAATGAATAGGCGTACGGTCGAACCAAATTCTCCATTAGGCCTATCTGCTACTTACGAAACTAAAACTGCCGCTAAAAAAATTAGGCCTAAAAAATGAAAATTAAGCCTAACATCACGTTACCATGGCAACGTCAAGATGCTACGAGTCGCTGCTGGCTTTCTCAACAGCGTCTCTCCTGTCCCTTCCCTACTACCACTGATCTATATAGACTACATTGCGCATTACGTTGTAACACTGTAACTATGTGCCCGGATCGAGGCATACCATGTTGCAAAAATGAATAGGCTTACTGTATACAATCCAAATCTCCTTCAGTTGCTACTTACGAAATGAAAGTTGTAAATTAGGCCTAAACGCCGACAATTACACCTAAAATGTAAAATAAGCTTAAAATCTAACATTTTTAACTGCAATTCTGATGGTTACTGCTATTAGATTGTATAATAGAGATAGCTGTTGCAATGCGTGATGGAGAAGTGTGCGTCACTATTGGAAGTCGCAGAACTGCACAGAAGACCGGATTTGACTAGGTAGTCGCTGTAGCCGCTTGTTTCTTCTTCGAGTGCAACCAGTGGGGAAGGAGAAAACTTCCTTATAATAAAAAAAGTACCTTTGTTCCCAGCCTTTCATGTTTTAGTTCTTTTTCTATTCGACAAAAAATGTGCAATAAACTAATTTTAAAAGCTATTTTGAAATGACATAAAAACCTCAAAATTGTTACAGCAGGAAGAACTTCCTACGAACCCCCACTGTCCGTTCTCTGTCGGCATTGCTTGTGTTCCATGGCTGTGCACTTTAACCAATCTTAGGGTTGCAAATACAGGGTGTTTCAAAATAAATCTGGCGCACATTTTTTTTTCAAGTCAAAACTCGGAGACTTAAGTCGGCACTTTCTTAAAGAATTCTGAAGAGCATGTTTAGGAAAATTGAACGTGAATTGCCCCCCCCCCAAAAAAAAACTATCAATATCGGTCAATTTTTTTTATCTTTATCCAAACAACAGTACTTTCCAATATTGACGGTGAAATAATAAGTATTGACTGGTACACATTTTTAGACGTGCACACGTCCAAGAAGCAAAGAAATTCTTAACGTGGCCTGAGAAGTTTTTTTCTAAACCCTTATTTTTTTTGGGGGGGGGGGGGGGGGGCAATTCACATTTAATTTTCCTAAACGTGCTCTTCAGAATTCTTTAAGAAAGTGCCGACTTAGTCTCTGAGCACGAAGCGTTGCACAAGTACACAGTTTGGCGTGAAGCAATCGTCCGTCATGGCTTAGTCCTTCCACAAAGCAAAATGGTACACACTTGCGTGACACAGACAGTTCTGAACTCCATAGCGGCAGAACACACCACTTCAGAATAAGAGTCCACAGTATTGCTTCTCCACTCAGCAGGTCCAACCTACACTCTCCACATCTAGAAAAATAATTGGCATCTTCTGAGGTTGAGCTAACCAAAGCACCATACATGTAAAATGTACCATAGTGTCTGTTATCCGGAATGTAAAATTGTCTGATGAAAAGTGCGCTTTTAGATTAAAGTGTACAACAAATTACGTGATTTGTCAGATGTTGCCTGATGATGATGATTTTGTCAGGTATCCTAGATACCAGGATATGGTAGATTTAGCATGCACGCAAAACGCCAAAGGGCACGACGCAAAGCAGGAAACCACAAGCTAGCCAATGAATTTGACCCATGAAATGCTTCACTCCGCTTCATGAATTTGACTGGCTGAGTGCAAGAACGTGGCTGCTCAATGTGAGTTTGAAGAAACCAAACCTCAAGTTCTCCTAACAGCAAAATTCCAGGACCTCCTAACAAACGAGACCAAGCTGCTCAAGTCCATCCAGAAGTATCCAGATTACCGCAGTCAACGAGTGGTAAATACGTTCATGGGTTAGAAGTGTTTCGTGTCCAACCACTCGTAGTTGCACACTTCAGACAAGCACAGGGGTACATCCCTCATCAACCACACGCAGGCAGTGGTTTAGGTGTCCTCCTCGGTCTGGTAGTAGCTCAGGTGTCCGATACCTCGTCCTGATCCTCATCACCAAGTTTGTCGTCGTCATCCTCTTCACCAGTGTCAACTCTTGTTCCCTCAGCGGCAGATCGTTAAAGTCCTGCTCCGCTGGATTTCTTTCTGAGCCATCCTCACTGTCACTTTGAGTGTCGTGCGCAGCTTCGTCCTCCGCAGGGTCATACCGGTCCATGCTATGAGGATGGAAGTAGGGTTCCATGCCCACGATGTTCATGGTTCTGACATCAGCTGCATCATTGGTAGCAACAGCTTGATACGTAACTGGTGACCTTTCTGGCCAACATGATAATGCACCTTGTACTGGCGTTCCTCATTTTCCACGAGTTGATGCCTCTCGTAATATGCTCTCATGCCCTCTTTGTATTAATAGCCGCCACCACTAGGTGGGTACGGACCAGGTCATGAGTTTTCTCAAGTGCCTCATGATTCTGTCTAGCGTATTCATGTACCGTAAGGTTTGACTGGTTCGCTGGTAGACCCAGTATCTGTAGGGGATTTCGTGGATCTCTACCCTGCCACAGAAACGATGGAGTCTTCCCCGTACTGGCGTGCGGCGTGGTCCTCATTGCATACTGAAGTTGGGGAGTAACGGACCCCAACGGTTTTGATTATCGTGAGCGAATACCTCTGAGACAGGCTTTCATGATGCGATTGATATGCTCCGTCGCGTTGGTTTTTGGGTGGTAGACCATAGTCATGTTAAGGTGTACTCCAGAGACTTGAAGCATCGCCTCAAACATCTTCCCAACAAATGAGATGCCGCTGTCCGAAACCACGTAGTCGGATGGTCCGTTGTCAGCCACTACAGCCTGCAAGAATTTGTAACCTCCGTCTTTGCAGTGGTGAACTTCGTGGGTACCAGCCAGACGAACTTCGTCTAGTAGTCCACCATGCACAGAATGTACCAGGTCCTGGCGTAGGTCTCTAGCAATGGTCCGACGAAGTCTATCCCGATCATGTGCATAAGATAGTTCGGTACAACTGGTTGCAGGTCTCCTGCCCTCTAGTTTTGTGCCATCTTGACGATTTGGCACACTGCGCACGATTGTACGTACTTTACAGTGTCCGAAAGTTAGGCAACTTGTCTTAGCCTTGCTAGAGTCTTGTGAATACTAAGGCCTGGCAATGATTAAGGAGGTAAGTGTGTCGCAAAGACTTCAGAATGTGCAGGCGAAAGTTTCAGTGATTCTTCCACTGTCGTATGCCGTTAGGGCTATGTAGTAGAGGAGTCCCTCTCCATCAATAGCGTACTTCTCCAATACCCTCATCAGGAATTTGCCTTTCTCCTTGAGTATCGATCAATCTGGCAATCGCCGGGTCCTTCCTCTGCTCAGCCTTTAGTCGGTCTGTGTCGCGTAGGTCGATTACTGAATCGTCTCGCAAATAGAGCATAGGAGAGAGATCCGTAGTTGCTGGGATCTTCAGCACTGTTGTTGTTTGATGCGCACCCAGCGTTAACCATGGCGCCAGAAGGAGAGAGGTCCAATTTTGCTAGGTAAATCCCATCGGAAATTCCTAGGATCTTTTCACGCCACAATCGACATGAGCATGATGGACATCACAGGGCCCTTTTCTTCCCGAAAATTCCAGGGGTGGCCGAGGCCGGACTCGAACCCGGGACCTCTGGCACAAGAGACAGTCATGCTAACCAACAGGCCACCTTGCCCCGGTCTTCAGCACTGGAAGCTTCTGGAGGAAGTCCATGTCATCTGGTGGGTACCTGGACAGCGCATCAGCGACGACGTTTTGCTTGCCAGGCCGGTGTCAACCCTAAAGTCAAACATCTGCTGTCCGATTGCCCAGCGTGCCGTGCGTCCTGAGGTCTTGTTGTTGGAAAGGATCCACTTAAAAGCTTCGTTGTTGGTAATCAACAGGGTATGCGACCCCTCGACGCAATGTCTCCACTCTTCAGCTGCCACCAGTGCCTCCTTCTCGAAGGTGCTTCAAGGCTTCCAGATGTTCTTCAGGGTGTGGGTTAAAAACTCAATGCCACTCGCTGCCCCTCCTGCTGCTGTGATATCATTACTCCAAGACCTTGATCTGACGTATCTGACTCGATGTTCAATTCTTTGGTAAAGTTGGGTAAGAGCTGTGAAGTTCAGAAGTTTCGCTTTCAAGGCTGGGAAAGCGTTGTAGTGTCCGTCCGTCCAATGAAATGGTTCGTCTTTCTTTGTGAGTTTATAGAGCGGCAGCGTCGTCTTCAAAAAGGAAGTAGTTGGCAAATCCCAGGAATTCCTGTATCTTCTTCCTCGACTAGGGTAGTTCTTCAACGCCGCACAGTGCTGTCTGGTGAGCACCAGTCCTTTCGCTGAGACTCTGTGTCCGAGAACAGATACAACTTTTACTTGCTCTTTCGAACAAGGGATACTTTCTTCAATCTGGAGCACTGCATTGGTGGTTCCTGTTTTTAAGAAGGGTTCCGCCTCTGACCCTTTAAACTACCGACCTATTTCCCTTACTGTTGTGATTTGTAGAGTGATGGAGTCAATTTTAAGAGATACAATTATAAATTTTCTTGAGCAAACTTCAATTATTGGTGGAGACCAGTTTGGTTTCGTCCCTGGCAGGTCTGCATCCCACCAATTATTATTGGTACTTGACCACTGGACATCCGCTTCCGACGTAGTAGCACCCTGCGATACGATATATTTTGACTTTAAGAAAGTGTTTGAAATGGTTAGTAAGTAAGTAAGTAAGTAATGTTTAACCACCATTGGGTGATTAGGAGGAGGAAGGGGCCTAAGCCCTCTTACACCAACCCTATGCTAAGGAATCGTTGTCCCAAAAGAAAAAAAGAAAAAAAGAGAAAATTCCCTCACATGGTAGGGGGAAGATGCTCGGGTCTTTTCACGAAATTTCGAAGTACTGCTGCGGTTAAGTGTCGTCTAAAAAGAGCCACAGAGGTGCTGGTGACAGCCAAGTCCGAAAGTGAGTTCCAGGCCGGAACAACACGTGCTGCAAAGTAGGCTCTACGAGATTCCGATTTGAATTTGGGATGCATTAACTTTAAAGAATGACCGCGTGTGGATGTGACGGGACATGCCTCGAAAAAAGGGAGGTCAGTACCCAGCATACCATGTAGGATACGGTATGTCAAGATGAGATCAGACTTAAGTCTGCGCAGTTCGAGGGAGTCCAGATTGAGTGTGTTTAGGCGCACAGAGTAGGGCAAATCCCCCAAATCCTTGAGACGTTTTGTAAAGCGTCGTTGTACGGATTCAACCTGATCAATGTCCTTCAGCAAGGATGGGGACCAGACTGGGGTTGCATATTCCAGAAGAGGCCTGACGAAAACCTTAAAAGCCCTTATCCATCGCAAACTTCTGTTCAAAATAAATAGCTATGGTATCAGCGGCAAACTTTGGTCTTGGCTCAAAGCTTTTCTCGAAAATCGCACTCAACAGGTGGTAGTTGAAAATGTTCGCTCATCGGTGGTTAAGACCGTATGTGGCGTCCCAGAGGGATCAGTGCTCGGTCCACTCTTATTTGTTCTTTACATTAATGATCTAAATCTTACAAATGGAAGTACTTTCGGCTACAAGTTCGCAGACGATATTAAGATTGGTGCAGAAAACCTGTTCCTCGGCCCATCTGTAGCGTTGGCAAATGAAATTTTGTACGTTAAAACATGTCTGATACCTGGCAATTACCACTTTCGGTAAATAAATGTCTCTCGTTCCACACTGGAAATTTAAATGGTTGTTATAACTACTCCATTAATAATATTAATCTCCCATCTGTTAAAGAAGTAAGGTATTTGGGCGTTTGGTTTACTAATGATTTGAAATCGTGTCTACATTGCCAGAAGATCTGTGCACTGGCATTCAAGCGCTTGGCCATTATTAATAAATGCTTTATCTCGGGGAGTTTATCAAACAAAATTTGGGCATTTAAGGTATTTGTGCGCCCTATTATGGAGTATGCATCTCCTGTGTGGTCACCTTATCTGGCAAAGGATATTGACTTGACTGAATCTGTACAACGTAAATTCACCAAAAAACTTCCTGGGCTGCGTGATTTACACTATCAGGATAGACTTTCCAGGTGCGGCTTAGACTTACTGGAACTACGTAGGATCAGGTCCGATTTGATTTTAACTTATAAGATATTGCGTGGTATTAATCCTGTTGATCTTCCATTCTTTGACGTCGTGCCAAGGACCCATTTCACTAGGGGGCACCAATGGAAACTCGTTATTCAGGGTTCCATTACAGACTGTAGAAAGAATTTTTTTCACTACGTGTCGCCAAAATTTGGAATGCCCTGAGCTCAGAAACCGTATGTGCAAACACCTTATCGGTTTTTTGCAGATTGCTGCTTAAGGAGCCTCTAAATGTGTTCCTTAAGCGACCATTATAGTATTTTAACTTTTTCTTGGATGCTTTTTGTATTATTATTATTATTTTAATTTTTATTATCTTTACTAATATTGACAATTGGTTTTGGCCAAGCTTTATGCTACGATTTACATTTATTTTATTTTATTATTTGTATTATTTTTATTATTTTAAGAAACATTGACAATGATACCCGGCTTTTCCCCTCACTTGTCCCTCACGTTTGGCGATGCCATCGGGGACCATTG
>JAHWFP010119008.1:0-10164 GCA_023313725.1 Lithobius niger | reverse complement strand
TAGGCCTTCTCAATTTTGCGCTAGCCATGAGCAAAAAGTCTATGGGAAAAATCTTATTAGCTAGCTAGCTAGCTAGACAGTAACATAAAAACAACGTTATTGACGCATCTTTTTCTCTATGATTGGTGTACACTCATCCTTTAAATTTTAGTTTTTCTTAACCCTTCCCCTTACATTTTCCACAATTTGACATATTTCTGTTGCATTGGGATGTATCCTCAACATGCCAAAATATGCTTTCAATTGCTTACAGTTAACAGACATGTCTGCTAGTGATCCGATCTTTTATCATTAACAATCAATTTTTAACAATCGGATGTCTACAATGGGATGATCTACTGTTACACTAGCGTGTGTCTAGATCCACCCAAAACCAAAACTGGTGTAAGAGAAGCCGCCAAGTTTCAAAAAAGGGTCGGCCTTTCAAAGTAGTGATATCATTCAACCAGGGAAAGGCCGCCAACGTTAATCCTATTAGCCAAGTTAATCACACCTACTAATAGTTCGAAAGTTAAATAAAAACTAGAACATTGCTACTGGCGGTAGCAATCTTCAAGTTTTCATTTAACGCCCAAAGTATTATTAGGTGCGATTAACTTGGCTAACAGGATTAACCTTTGCGGCCTTCCTCTGGTAGAATGATATCACTACTTTGAAAGGCCGACCCTTTTTTGAAACTTGGCGGCTTCTCTTACACCAGTTTTGGTTTTGAAGGATATCACAGCTTTAATAGGACTTTGAACGAATGAAGGATCAGACGGTTTAATCGTCCCCTCTACCTTTTCTGTCTGGAGGAATTTTGTGTCTATAAATTTGCTCATTCATAATATTCACATTTGCCGTGGCCCAATTAGGTGTTACGCCAGTGAAATTGACACGGTCAGAACTTGCATAGGCTTGCCAATGCCTAATTTGCCGTTAGTTGATTCAAAGTGGCACGGTTGTGGTTTATTGTTTGTGCTTGTTTCACAGGCTTAAATTTGTTCAATCGCAATTTTGAGCGTACTAGCTACCAAACGCTGATGTTAAGTTTCCATTTAACGTCCAAAGTATTATTCGGTGCGATTAACTTGGCTAATAGGATTAACCTTGGCGGCCTTTCCTTTGTTGAATGATATCACTACTTTGAAAGGCCGACCGTTTTTTGAAACTTGGTGGTTTCTCTTATACCAATTTGGACTGAATGAAGAAAAGATCAGACGGTGTAATCGTCATCTGTACCTTTTTTGTGTGGAGAAATTTTGTCTATAAATTTTCTCATTCATAATTTTCACCTTTGCCATTGCCCAATTAGCCGTTACGTCAGCGAAATTAACTCGGTATGACGCTGATTTTCGTTCGCTTCGTTCACTCATACAGCGCATCTCTCCTCACTTGGCCCTACCTCGGTTAACGTTAATCATTCAATCACTTAGTTACCATGATGTTCACGAATTGTCCCTTTTATCGTCATGGGGCAGATAATTTAGTTTGGATTCGTGTATCGTAACAAAAAACCGACCAAACCTTTGCGATAAAAGATACTCCGTCTCTTAGTGAACCATAACCATAATTTGATTTTATTGAGGCCCCAGCCTGTCGCTATGCGCCCCTAAACTTAAAAGGTAGACTTACACTACTCACAAGAACACCAACCACCATAACACTGCTACAACAACCGCTCTTGTCTACTCTCAACCGCCTTAGGACTATACTAACCGCACAATCTACAATACACCTCGTACACAACCTGCTATGCACCGCACACACAATCCACAATGTACAGCATACACAATCTACAAAGCACTGCACGCTCTGTTACTCCACCACTCTGACGCACCGTCACAGTGACAGACCGACGGGCCCACCTTCTCTCTCCCATTTAGGGAAAGTTCCGGTGGGGCTCATCTAGCGATGGGCGATAGCCACAACCAGCCCTCCTCTCTTCCCCATATAGGGAAAGTTCCAGAGGGCACTGCACCACACTACTCACCAATGATGCGACGATGAAAAAAAGGAGGGGGGGGGAGGCACATTACACAATTACACAACTATCCCCGTTTTCACAATGAACAATACTATAGCTCTCAGCTTCGCTACTGGGCGCGGACCCTGGTCACGTGACAACAGAGCTCCATAAACTGAGAGAGCACTCAACCAGGGTGCAAGACGCTGTCGATCCACAGCAAATTTCTGGCAATCTACAAGAACATGCTCTGGTATTTCCACTACCTGGCACACGCTACACAATGGAGAATTGACCCACCCGTACCTGTATTTATGGGCCTGCAGCATAGTGAAACCAACTCTGATCCGGGATAGAATCCTCGCGTCTCGATACAGCAGTTTGTCCAGATTTGACGAATTTGTGCACTTTGGGTGCACTGTGAACAGGGCCCTCGCGTCCCTAGCTGCTTCCCAGATCTCTTGCCACTGCCCCAGAAACCACTGCCGCACCACCACGCGAAACGTCCGTGCCGAGACTACTGGATATAGTCGCGTACTGGCACCACGAGCAGCTGCACGCGCTACTCCGTCCGCTGCCACATTGCCCGGATTGCCACTGTGGCCACGGACCCACTGGAAGGAGGCAACACTCGTGCCCAACGCGACCCGAAACTTCCATCCAATGGTGTAACTACAGGATCTCCAACATCTAAGCACTCCCACGACCTCTGCAGAAGCCGGTATGCCGCCTGCGAGTCTGTTATGATCGCAAAAGATGGCCGGTGAATATCCAGTACAATATCAAGTGCTACAGAAATCGCCAACAATTCACACATCGTGCTGGATGTTGCACCATGCACAACTTGCCGCCGCTCAACTTTCAAGGAGGGAATAACTACTCCAATTCCTCCGACGCCTGTCTCAAGGAGAAACGAAGCGTCACAGAACACGTCGCACTCAACAATCCGTGGCTGAAAGACCTTCTGCAACTCATGACACCAAGTCCAGGGACTCAGTGGCATAGCACAGGCAACAGTAGTCGCATTCGACATGCGCTGTAGCATAGTGACCCCACGACCTGCCTCACCTAACACACCTCTTGCACGATCGCTCAATCTCGTATAATCTAACAGAATTCTACCGACTGGATCATTCTGCCCTCTACTCTGCTTTCGTACACAGAGTGCAACCAATAATTCTCCTGCATGCACCTCCAAAGGAGGCTCATTGTTCTCAACGCACGAGGCGCTAACTGGTGTAGATGCTATACACCCGGAAACAACACGCAGGCGGACGTTCACAGCAACCTGTAGCGATTTCTCATGGTGCCGTACTCCGCTCAAAAATGGCAGACAATAGTCCAGTACTGACCGGACAAACGTTCTATACTCCGCAAGAAGCGCCCCTCTCACAACACCCTACACGCCAACTGGCGCAAAATCGCAGTCCTTGCAAGGACTTTGCCTCGGATCCTGCTGACATGCTGGTCCCAGTTGAGTCTACAGTCCAGGATTACACCCAGATACTTAACACTTCCAGACGGCCTGACTACTTGTCCACCAACTATAAGACTTACCGGCAGCTGACAAATATTCGTGGAGCGGGAGAAGATAACTCAGTCTTCGCAGGGGCCAACAAGAGCCCACGCTCACGCAAAAGACATGCAACTCTATCCAAAACCGCCTGCACTTGCTGAGCAACCACCGCAACATCATGGCCTACAAACCACACCGCAACATCGTCCGCATAGCAGACAATGTTGGAATGGACCCCAATCTCCAACAGGACCTCGTTAATAGCCATCGCGAACAACATTGGGCTAAGGCAGCTCCCTTGCGGGAGGTCCCTGGTTGTTTAGTCTGTAGCAGACCAATTACTCCCTACCCGTGTGACAAACTCACGCCTGCCCAGGAGTGCCACAATGAGTCGCACTAGACAATCGCTAACACCCATCTTCCTCAGCGAGGACTCAACCCAGCGAATAGAAACCGTATCATAGGCTGCTTTTATGTCTAAAAAGACAGCCAACACAACATCACCACGCATCCATGCCTCCTTTATACTAGATAGCAAAAAGAGGACCGCATCTTGGGCACTCCAATTCGGCCTATAACCGAACTGAACCCCCGATAAACAGCCATAGTACTCTAGATGCCATTCCAGGCGCCATACAATCATCCACTCCAGGACTTTCCGGACATAGGACAATAAGGCAATAGGCCTGTAGTTCACAAGATCCGTCCGGGCACTACCCTGCTTATGCACGGGGCCAGCACAGTAAAAATCCACGATGGAGGATTGCTCGCTCCGTTTAGAAGATCGCAGAACAGGGGCAGTACACTTGCACTCACAACCCCCAAATCATTCTTCATGTCTGCATAGCTGACTCCATCAACGCCACCGCACTAGAGTTTCTACATTTCCGTAACACCGTTTGAAATTCCGCCTGAATCCACGGTAGGTCCCCTACTTGCGACGATACTGCGGGAGACGCAACAGGTGGCGAAGTGCCACCAGAAAGGGCGTAGACACTCGCAAAACGCTGATTGAATGCCTCCGCCATCTCTTCACCACGAAGAACTTTCCTCTCTACGGACTGCGGACCGTAAACCCAGGAAACCGCCGCCTTCACAGAGGCTGGACTCAACAGACGCCAGGCGAGTGAAAGCGAGCGAGCCCTGGCAACGCGCGCGCAGAGTCTGTCTTCAAATCCCTTTTTCTCTTGCCTTATAATGTAGCGGCTCTCTTCAACAACATTTCGGTATGCCCACCAATATGCATCACACGGAGATCATTTCCACTTCCTATAAGCCTGACGGCGATCTCTGACAGCGACCGTACAAACATGCGTCCACCACATTGGATGCGCACTTTCTCGCTCCCGCACATGCGCTCTATTACGCCCATGGGCGAACTGTTTTACCCAGTGCGAAAAAATTCCATTGCACAGAACTGGCCATTTGCGCAATCCTGCCTTCACGTGCACAACAATGGGACCCTCACGTGACCGCAACATCCCAGGAAGGTGGTCGCTGCCGCATAAATCGTCCGAAACTTGGCAAACAAACTGCTCCGCAAGACACGGACAGCAAATGAAAAATCTAGAACAGATTCTTGCACTCTGCCACGCTGCCAGCGCACAAAAGTAGGCGAACCATCGTGGAGAACTTGCAAACCAACCGTCTGTATCGCCTCAGCGAGTCTACGCCCTCTGGTGTCAACATGCAGTGAGCCCCAGTCATAGTGGTGACTGTTAAACTCTCCACCAATAATGACCGGGGCTGGGAACTGCTGCAGCCACGTGACCCATTCCAGAGTGGTCTGACTACCCAACGCATGCAGTATTACAACCGAGATCCAACGATTTCCCAACCAAACCTTAAGTGCGACAGCATCAACACCAGGAAGCTCAAAACTGACCATAAGAGGAAGATATGGAATCGTCCATTTGACAAATACCCCGACTTTTCGACCTGAGTGGACAAAATCAGTTTTCCATTTCGCCGCATCTAAGCCCCGCAAATCGACAACTTCTTGCATCCCGAGAATAGTAGTACAATTAAAAAGACACTCTAAATCATCTAATTTACCTTTCAACCCCCTCATATTCCATGTTAAAATGTTATGGTTGGTGAACCTGAACGTTAGGTTAGGTTAGGCTAGGGTCCCCTTCACCAGGCCCCTTTTCATCGCTCACCTGCGTGCTAGTAATGCTCATGGTGACATCATCAACGACTATGCTGCTGTCTTGCGAAACCGCATCAGCAAACTGCTGCTGGAATACAGCCACCGTAACCATATTGAAGCCGTCAACACTTTCTAGCACACTTCTCAGAACTCTGGTCATCAGCACCACATCTGATCCCACTGCTATATCGTGCTCCTTCAGTAACCGATCTCCATGCACATCAGACTCCTCACTCTCCATTGCGGTGACTTGTGGCAACGATGCTGAAAGTTGGGTTGGGGACACTGTTTTCTTCCACTTCTGTCCACCCCGTTTCCATTTGGCTGGCGGAGTTACCCATGGTCCGTCATTATCATGGTTGTCTCAACTCTCGTGACTACCAACAGGGTTCTGGTGCTCTCTTGGTGGATCCGGAGGGGCCGAATTTTCTCCCAATCCAGAGCTCTTCAGGCGACCTTCATTGGTAACCACCAAACAGGGGGCACTGGTGCTGTAGGCAGTATGCTCCAGGCTCCCTTTTCGTTGTTGCACAGGGCGCTCCCGCTGCTGATATTGGGTCGAATCACGGGTAGCCGGGGATCTTTCAAGCGCCCTCAGGTCAGCAAGGCATTTGGCTTCTTGCAGGTGTGGAATCCACATATAACTTTAACAAAATATCCATATATCAAGGTACCCTGCCCTATGTATGTATATTTTGTAAAAGCTATATGTGCACTGTAATCCACTGTGATCACTTTCTGCTGAAGTCAGTGCTATGTACATTGTTTTTATCTTTAATAAGTCTATCAGCAGTGGTTACGTGCCACTCAAATGGCGGACTGCATCTGTTGTGCCCCTGCATAAAAAAGGAGACAAGCAAGACCCAAACAACTATCGCCCTATTTCTCTCACTTCTAATATCTGCAAAATGCTCGAACATATTGTTGTTAAGCATTGTCTTTGTTATTTACTGAAGAAAAATGTGCTTCGGGAAAATCAGTTTGGATTCAGGGAGGGGGCCTCTACTGATCTTCTTTTGGTTGAACTTGTCCACAAAATTGCTGAAGGAGTCCAGGGGCGAGGACAGGTTGATATTGTTAGCATGGACCTGGAAAAAGCTTTTGATAGGGTCCCTCATGCTTTGCTTATACATATGTTGCGTGGCTATGGACTTGGTCACATGGCTGATTGGTTTGCCTCGTTTTTAAGTAATAGAACTCAGTGTGTGGTTATTAATGGAGTTGCGTCAAGTAGGCAAAATGTGCTCTCAGGAGTTCCACAAGGTTCTGTGTGTGGACCTTTTCTTTTCATTTTGTACATGAATGACTTGATGGATATTATTGGTAGTGATGGGTCGGCTTTTGCTGACGATAGCACTTTGTTAAGGAAAGTCTGTACACATGTTGATGCTGTTACCCTCCAGACTCTTATCAATCGTGTTAGTAATTGGTGCTCCACTTGGGGAATGGGTATACAGCCTCTCAAATCTGCAGTTATGTCGATTACTCGAGGGAAAACTCCAGTGATTTTTAACTATAATGTTGGAAGTGAAAACCTGCCTCGAGTTACTGAGATGAAAATTCTAGGAGTTACCCTAAATAACACCCTAAATTGGGATACCCACATAGGTAACATTGCAGGTCGTGCTTCAAAACAGTTACGCTTTTTGAGTAGGATACTCCGTGGGTTCACTACACCTACAAAACTCACTGCATACAAAACCATGGTCAGGCCTATGCTGGAATACGCTGCTGCTGTTTGGGATCCCTACCAGCATTCTTATATGGACAGGTTAGAGGCCGTGCAACAGAGAGCTGTTAGGTTTATTGAGAACGATTTTAGTTCCTTTTCCAGTGCTAGTTCAATGGCGGAAATCCTTAGCCTACAGGATCTGTCTGAGCGTAGAACTAACATTAGGCTTACTCTTCTTCACAAAATTGTGCATGGGAATACCATCATTAATGCTGAAGATCTGTTGGCTAGGCCATACTTTTATGGCAAAAATGATCACGATTTTAAACTTTGGGTTTGGCAGCCAACAACCAACTTCTTCAAATACTCCTTCTTCCCTAGAACTGTCACAGAGTGGAATAACCTGCCGAAGGAGTGTGTGAATAACTCTAAACTTTGTGACTTTAAATCCTCTCTTGGGAGAGTGGCTTGATGAAGGCGTTAGTGTTATTTTATTGTGTTTTTTATTTGTTTTTTTTTTATAGTTTGAGATGTACATCTGTACATTATTTTTAATTTAATTTAATGCTAGAGCAGTTCATTTTTGGGGTGTAAGTAGCGCGACTGGTGGCAGAATCGGTGGCTAACTGGACGACGCGTCGAATTTCTAACGTTAAGCCTTTACGTCTAGGTAGCCTTGACCGAGGAAACAATTCAACTGGCTTCCCGAAGCCCGCATTGAAGAAGTAAATAAATCACTCAGTCATGTCGGCCGCCCAATTTTGAGGCTGAGCCTTCGCACCCTACGATTTAAAACTTGAAGATTTAAGGAAAAATCAAGACCATTTAATTTTGGTTCTCCACAATGAGCTATAACTCAAACAACGACAATGTTACTTTCACGGTACCCAACTATTGTTACATCTTGTTCGAGTGAGCTATAATCCGATATTGTGCGCCTCGCCTATTGTAACCCCATTGTTACATGTTGCAGCATTGTATCATTTTGACATTGTTAGCCGCTCCACCGCCGCCTCCTGCTCCTCCTGTCCATTTTCTGAAAATTCTCGTGCGCAAACGAACTCTAATGGTAGCTTTCTAATGAATAATAAAAGAGCGACATAGGTTCCAGTAATACAAATCTACTAAATAGGTCTAAACAATCAGGCATGCATGCGACCACGGTCGATTTTTTTGGAGGGCGGGGGTGAAGGGGGGGATAACAACAACATCCCCCATCACACCCAAGAAAAATTCTCATTCTGAAAAGTGGGCCTCAGTCGGAAATACTTACGATTTATAAAACAAATTGTAAATGAATAGAAAAAATGAATTATATTTTGGCACAGCTTGGGGGTAAAAAAAATTGCCCTTAAATCCGTTGATCCCAGTCTAGACCCCAAGGCAATTAGCCGACCACCCAATCGCCACCACCTTACCGGATGCCAGATGAAAAGTATAACTGCATAAACTAACAAACCACCCCTGTCTGTGTGAAACTGTTAGCAGAGCTGAGGGGAGAGGAAGAAGTCTCTCGTTTGGTAGCTTTCTTTGCGGGGGTTGGGGCATTCTTCATTCAAACATAATGCGTGTTAGCTTTAAAGTTAAGTAAAAAAAGTGCGTGATTCAAGACAAGTTACATTAATGACCAGCCAATTACTAATTTTCTTTTACAGCTAACTTATCTTACAGACGAAAGACAAAGCTATCTATTTTTTAATCGTAGAACGAATTTGGAATTCTGCCTTTATTTATTAATAATAATAATAAATTTATTAGCGTATTAGCAAAAATGGGGTCCAATAGGGCAAGCCACTTACATAGTCCGACTTTTACGCAAAAGTTAACTACTACACATTTTAGATTCCTTCATTATATACAATTTTCAATTTAAAAACACGTTACAGCTAAAAAAAAAAAAAAAGTAACTTAAAATAAATTGAAAAGCTAAAAAATAATTTTAAAATAACTTAAAATATAGTTACAGACTGATACCATCATCGGACTGACTAATTTATGCTAAAATAACCTTCTTTGTAAAAATGTATTAAGACTTACCTTTTGTAAGCAATTTTTAAAACCTGCAATCGTGTTGGCTTCAACAACAGCCTTAGGTAGGAGATTCCAACAATTCACCACTCTGGTACTAAAGAAAAATTTCCTGGTATCAGTCCTGAATCTGTCAGCAACTAGTTTCCAGGAGTGTCCCCTCGTACGGTCTCCAGAACGGTGCTCAAAGAAAATAGTGTAATCGACCCCTAAGTGTCCACGGACCAACTGGCAGGTCAATTTTAAGTCTGCTCTTAAAGTGGCGCTATCTCCAATTGAAAACAGACGAATTCGGACAACATCTAGCGCTGTGTAGTACCATCTAGCGTTTGCTTGCACCAAGTGAAGGAATGCATAACGGAATTTCTTTTAACGAAACAAACAAGCCACGATATCTTTAATTATTGAGTGAAAATTTGGTTCATCCTCGTGCACCTGCGAGCAAGCTATAAAGGCTAACAATATCAATGTCGCTAGATGACGCCACGGTACGTTCGCATTTCAATCGGTGATAAGGGATGTTTTTAAAGTCAGCGGCTTGCGAGTCGTTTGGCCGCGGGGAACGCTTTCCCGTTGAAATAACAAACAGGCAGTGTTTCTGCTTGCAAGCGAGTCGCAAGCTGCTGACTTTAAAAACATCCCTATAGTGCCACTTTAATCGCGTAACGTGGAGCACTAGGGATGTTTTTAAAGTCAGCGTCTTGCGACTCGCTTGCAAGCGGAAACGCTGCCTGTTTGTCATTTCAATGGGAAAGCGTTCCCCGTGGCCAAGCGACTCTCAAGCTGCTGACTTTAAAAACATCCCTAATGCCAATGACGGCGCTAGGGGTGGGCCATGACCTTCCCAAATA
>JAHWFP010119002.1:4245-14729 GCA_023313725.1 Lithobius niger | reverse complement strand
TCCCGAACTAGAGAATCGTCCATAAAATGCAGAATTATTGTTACCAGCCGGGGGTATCAGTCAGTTTGGTGGTGAGGGATGGGAGTATGACGAAAAACCAAAAAAAAAAAAAACAGAATTTCACATTTTAAAGTAGGCGAAATTTTAAAAAGTCGGTTTTTATCGCATATTTAGGCGAGTGTTTAATTCAGGGTTGAAAACACTTTTTGCTGGGACAATGGCAAAAACATGTTTTTTCCAGTTATTACTGGCTAAAACCAGCAAGCTGCTTCATAGCCTACACTTATTTTCACAGTAAACGATATTCTTCTCACAATATCTACGCAAATTTTCGACAGTCAGTTACATAAATTTGCATAGGTATTGTCAGAATTATAAATTTTTACTGTGAAAATAAGCTATGAAAGGTAAATAGGAAGTGAATATGAATTTTCAAAGTAAACGATGTGACGTTTTCAAGGGATGTTTTTTATATTTTGCATATATTTGACTGTTGTAGGGCACACTTTTTTTTTTTTGACTTCAAGTAGATTTTTGCCATATTTTGGAAGAAAACCGTGGTAAAATATTTTAACCACTTGGTGGCAAAAACACGCCAACCCTGTTTGTGTGCTGCACAACGCCATTTTTAAATAACAACGATGACACACATTACATCACATCTCTGTTACCACGATCTTCACAATAAACGCAACAGAAATAAATTTGCACTACGACACATTCTCATAAGTTTTTCTAAAGGGTACGAATTGTCACAGAAGAATGTATGCACGTCCTACGGCCCAAACTATAAGCATAAACGACGCAGTTTTGTTAGCCGTAGTGAATATAACTGGCCTTTCACTACCGGGAGTGTACGTACACGCCTAGCCCACCAGTGCCGCAATTTAGAGAGCCTCGATCGTGCGTGCAATGGAAACAACGAAGCCTGCCATATTGAAAAACACTACTTACTAAGTAATATCCACACGTGTCACAGCATCCTTGTCCTTGGCAGTATCGAATCTTGTAGAAGCATCTAAATGTTTTCGTCGCATCTTCCCGGCCGTCGTGTTACCGAGATCATACCAGGATCCATTCGTTAACATGGAGGAAAGAGAAGGATCCATTTTCGTAAACCCCGCCACTGTGCGCCGCCATGATTGTCCGCCGATAGTGTTGACTGTTGGCTTGTTACGTCATAACTGCAAGTGATTATGGGAAATCACACGTATGGTGTAAAGTCAATTCCAATATTACGCGTTTAGGTATTGCTTTACAGCCGTTTATGTAAAAGTAGGTTGAACGCGAATCGAACACCATACTCTTGTCAGAATCTATGGCTGTGAGCCGAGCTGTGAGCGCGTCATTCAAAAAGGAGCAATCTGTAAAAAAAATAAAAATACTGCATTTTTGTTTGGATGGGGGTTGGGGGAACAGATAGTTATTAGAGAAGACTTGGAAAATGTCCGCAAGTGGTATTTAGAACTGAAAAAATAAAAAAATTTTTATCTGAAGTCATATATTCTGTTGCCTACATTTTTTTTTTAATAAAAAAGCAGAGGATGGAATATTTCGCCCCCTTTTGTTGTTGGGGATTGGTGAAGGGGGGGGGGGGGGGGGGGGTGCAAAAAAAGGCCCAAAAAAATACAAAAAAAAAAACCCACATAAAGCAACAACTTTAAATAAGACCCTCGTTCCCCCCCCCCCCCCCCCCCCCCCCCCACCGCCCAAAATAAAACTTTTTCGGCTGTTTCTAAATTTCTGGGCACGGCCAAGCACGAAATCAAAATGGACAAAAAGCATTGCAAGTAAAGTAATACGCCCATGAACCTGCAACACTATTTTTTTTATTATGTGAATGGTTCAGGGCAGAGGCAAGTAATGCCAGGTGCAGGAAGATAGGCCTCAGTCAGAAATAACGAGAGATAAGACAAAACTACACAAAATGGATACGATAGCAGAAAAAAAGGCCTCAACATTTTATTGGAAAAACATCAGGATCCAATCGGAAAAAAACAGCCATGTCCTAACACGCTACCCAACGCTTCGTAATATTTTGTCTTCGAAACGGTCCTGGGCAGAGTTCGTTCAAATTGTTGGCTCCACTGTTTCTTCGTTTAATACTCATGTTTACAGCTCATTTCCATTTCTTGATTAAAGAAGTTTAGCAGTCAGCAGTTAAGACCTATCAGTTTACAACTACTTCAGAAACACGACCACTAAACTTGGAAATCACATCAATTTCAGAAACACAAGCCAAGGCTCAAAGACAGACTTGACGCAATTTTAGAAGTAACAAGTGTTACTTCGAACTGTAACGTCTCCTAGACGTTACCTACCTCATGGAACTTTTTGTTACTTCTAAACTGTTAATTTCAGAAATGTTAGAAGTAATTTTAGAAGTAACGCAGGAATTTGAAGCAACGAAGAACAAGTGGAATATTAGAAGTAACCATGGAAGTAAATTATTGGTGTTACCTCGCGACGTTACATCTAAGAGAAGTTACAAAACTCGATTGGTCGAGTGTAACGTCTAAACTGCCTTTTAGACGTCAAATTAGACGTTATACTTTTGCTCTGCGCGGTCATCTCAGCGGCAAGTCTTAATTGGAAACATTTTATTGCAAGATACATTCATTTTTCACTCGGTACGGATTGCTCGAGCCAAAGCGATAAACTGGGAGTGGGGGGGAGGGAGCCCTGAGCAGGGAATGCCCGTGTAGGGTATTGCTCTTCTGTGGCCGTGCTCTTCAGAAAATAAAGAGATGGGAGGGGAGGCAATGCGTCTGTTACCTTTAAGCATATGATTTAGGTTAACTGAACCTACAAGGTAAGATTTTGGGGGAGGAAGGGAGGAAAGGGGGACGGAACACGGTAGGTAGAGGATGGGAGGAAGAGGGGAGTATTCCAGGAAGAAAACTTTCCTGTCGCAGTCAACATTCAGGCAACACCGAGCGAAAACGGGAAAACAACCACGGACGAAACCAAATCCAGGGCGAAGCCGGGTACGACTGCTAGTATACTATATAATGAAGGGGGAGGGGGGGGGGAACTAAACCAGCTCCAAAAGCACTTTCGTTGAACAATTCCGTATCTTTATTGAGTATTTTTTTATAAAAATTGTACACTTACGAGATATGACATTCACTGGAACTCACTCTGAACGTCTTTATTGATAACTTGTTTCACGTTCGCAGTCATTATTTTTACCATGAAGTTTTCCATTCCAGAGCGATCTGAGAAGCGTTTTAGCCTCGTTTCAGAACTCGAGATAAAAGCCCCGGCCATTACCGGAAGTTAGCTTGGGATGGCAATGGCGAAACGTTTCTTAGATCGCTCTGGACAACAGCGTGGTGCAAATAATGACATCGAACTTGAGGAAAGTTATCAGTAAAGACGTTCAGTGTGAGTTCCAGTGATTGTGTCATAGCGCGTAAGCGTACATTTGAATAATAACGCTCAATACAGGTAGGGATTATTCTATGTACGAAACTGCTTTTGGCGCTGGCTTGGTTTCGCCGCTTTCATTGTATGTATAGTCCTTTTCCGTGTGGCTCGTGATGAGCTATGCCAAGTCCCTAAAACAAACAGAACGCAGATCCGACTCACAAAATTATGTGAATGTCGTACAGATCGTCCATTCTATCTGGCCCAAATTGAACCGTCAGCAGTTCTGTTATAAGGGATGATATGATACAATAAGTTTTCCGTACGTTAAAAATTTTAAATGTAGCTCAACTAGGGGATTTTACGATAATTAAAAATAACTTCTTTAAAATTAAGGAATAACGTATGGCTAAGCTGGAAAACAAAACATACCAAACTAAAAAAAGATTACATATTCTTCTAGAGCTCACAAGAAACAGAGATGGGGAAAAGTTGGAAAAATTTTACATACGGTTATTACCAAATGGGAAATTAACAAAATTGGACAAATAAAAAAAAATGATAAAGCTATGGCTTCTTGAAAACAACTATGCTTAAAGAAACAATTATATTTTCTGTACAAATTATTTGTTTTTCATCCAAAACTTACTGTAGTTGTGTAAAACTGGTGGCTCCAAGGGTAAATCGTGACTGTAGAAAAAACTTTTTCTCTGTTCGGGTTATCCCAGCCTGGAACTCCCTTCCTGAGAGGGCAGTCTCGGCAAATTCCACTGCAGCCTTCAAACACGCTTTGTGCGGTCTCTCGTTTGAACGTTTCTTGAAGCGGCCGGGGTGGGTTGGGCAGTTGCGGGCATCACCTGGTGACTGATCAGACTTTTAGTTTTAGGATTGGTGTTAGTGGGACACTCTCCCCTTCCAACTACCTTGACACACATGTGGTCAAAAACAATTTATTATTATTATTATTATTATTATTATTAAAAATCATGTATTAATATTTTTTGTGTTGAGTTAAATATTTCTGTAAGAATACTCTGTGTTGAAACATACCAACTACACACAAGGTATTCCTGTGTTTCGCAATGGCCTTGGAAATGTTTTGTAAAATAAAAAGATAATAATAAAAATGGTTCAAGGAGACTTCCTGTAGTGAGCCGCTTGTGAAGTTTTGAAAAGCTAGCAAACTTCATCTGGCTTTTGTACTGACCAAGAAGACATGCTGGGACAAGCAGGAAAATATGCAAAATTGCCCAGACGTGTTGCCAGACATTCCTAGGCAAAGGTAATAAAAGACATGATTTGTTCAAAAGGAAACACCCAAGATAACAATAGCAGTAAATAATAGCAATAAACACAAAAAAATACAACGGAATTTCATGATTGATGCTCAATCGTCGTTCTAAGCAGTTCACACTATTCGCTCCCATTCTGTTTCTTAACATACAGCAATACTAGCACTCATGCCCGGCTTTGCCCCGGGTTTTGTTTCGCCCTGGTGTTTTGTTTCACGGTGTTTGTCCAGTGCTTGGTTTGACTGGTAATTTTCCTTCTTGTTTTGCCCGTGGTTGTTTCTCAGTGTTGCCTGGACGTTCATTGAGACGGGTAATATGTCTCCTGTAGTCCTCCCCGTTTCCTCCCATCCTATCCCTACCCTCTTCCCTACCTCCCCGTCCCTCTACTACCCTTCCCCCTTTGCTATACGTCATTGAATTGGGTCGGGTAGTTGAATTAAATACTGGCCCTCCCCTTCCCACCCCACCATCCTCCTCCAACCCCTATCTCTACTAGCTTTTCTCTTGAGCGAGCCAAACGTCTGGTTGCTGGTGACATCTAGTGGCTGCTTTCCAAGCTTGAGTCTCTTACGGCCACTAAAAGTTAATTAAGTGGTTCTCAAGAGCGCACACATGTTTTTTTTTTTAGCGCATGAAACGTTTTTCATGACATTGTCTAAAAAAAATTCCGATCACGCTTCAGTACTTTCACCAAACACTTTCTGGAGCCGATGACCACGTTAGTTCTTTGCTCCATTCACAAAATCACCTCGAAACAAATCTAAGGGCCGTTGAGAGACATGCCACAACTAAAAAATTGGATGACTTTTATCAAAATTTAATGTGCCAAATTTTGTGCGCTGATCCTGGCATTAAAACATAGATGTTGTACTCCGCAACATAATGAAAATTACTGACTTTGTTTTATTTGGTAAAAAAAAAAAGGCCATCGCACACATCTGAAAAATCACGAATAAAAAGTAAAAAAAAACAACAACAAAAAACGCTTGCTCGCGTGAATTTTTTTTTTCCTAAGCACCATTAATTAAGCACCAGTTAATTAATTTTAACGGCCTAACAGTACTTTTTTTCGGCGCTTAGCTTGAAAAGTACAACAATGACGTACTTGCTCGATTTAATCAATGGTCGACTTCACCCCATTTACTTGGACTCTCACATTTTGGCTTACAACAATGCGATTGCTCGAGACAATCAATTGTTTACTCTAACTTTTTAGCTTCACCTCCACCTTTAGCTGTGAAACTTTGCCTTATTATCACTGGCGGCAAGCAGTGTTTATTAGAGTTCGTTTGCGCTCGAGATTGTCAGAAGGCCGGCGGGGCATCAGAATGCAATTGTCGTTGCATCTTGCTCGAGTTCTTTGTTGATAGCCAAAATGAAATGATCTTGGTTTTCACATTAATCATTCAGTTTTAAACCTAGGGTGCTTAGTGTATAATTTTGCGGCTCAAAATTGGGCGGCCGACATGACTGAATGACTTACTTAGTTCTACAGTACGGGCTTCGGGAGGCCAGTTGAATTTTATTCTAATGTTTTCCTCGATTGTTTCCCAAATCCCTTGTCAAAAACCGCTGAATGAAACAATGGTGAGCAAAGAAGCGAAGAACAGTTAGCAAACTATATGTGAAGCAGACCAACAGGGGTTAAGGGTTAGGGTTCATTCGCGGAGCTAGGACCAATTCCGGTCAACAGCCCCACTAAATAAAAACAACACATTCAAACAACAACATTACAGCAAAAAACTTCAACTACTCTACTGAATCGACCCGTAGCTGTACAGTTAGCCACTACCGTTTTCAATCGCTGAATACAATCCCTGGTGCTATGAGGGGAAATACCCAGAAGGCAATGCATGTCCGCCGAATACCGACCAATTAACCGGCTGCGCTGCACTACAAACAACTTGCATCGTAACAGAAAATGTCCAATCGTCTCTAACTTCCGCTCCACAATAACGCAGGGCAGAGACATCTTCATCCCACTTTGCTGCTAAATAATTCAGAAGAAGATGGCCAATACGTAGTCTACTTCAAAGCACAGCTGTGTCACGTTGGATCACTTCTACTTCAGATGGCTATGTGATGGAAGGATGAAGATTAAAAAGATGGGGACCTGTCTCGTTCTCGAACCAACTTTCCTCGCAAAGTAACGAGGAAACTCTATTTGCACAGAAACCTACTTCCCGTAGATCACACACAACATCCACTATTGGCCTCTGAAGCAGAGCAACACTATTTGTTTTACGGCAGTCAGTTGCCAAAATATACGAAGACCATAATGACACATACTAAATCTAGATACACGCTAGTGTGTTAACATCAAGTAACAGACATGGGCCAAAGCTTGGATGGACCACGGACATAAATACGCAACTCTAGAGCTTCTTTTGTGTTTATAAACAAAAATTGCGCGGAGAGAGGACACATGATATATACATGATAAACCTGGCCGTACCAATGACAATAAAATGGATGCGAAAAAAAGGCAACAAATTAACTGGACAAAAAACGGCTTCGCATTAGAGCTAGCATCCTTATGGAACTCACAGCCACAAATAAAAAGCACACAAATAAAACTGGATTACAGTTTCACTCTAATAAAACGAACTATTTGAACTCCAATTCAAAGAAACAAACCAAAACAAAACAAATTTCCAAACAATAAAACGCCTGCACAATACACGAATTAAACACACCCACACACACTCCGTGACGTGGCCCATTTTACACACAAACCGCTTTCCCTTTCTGATCTTACTAAGGAGGTCCGTAGCCAGGAAGTTTTTTTATACTCCTCAACGAATTAAAATGAAGCGCCCCTCACCTCCATTCCCCCTTTCCCCACAAACAAAAAATTCCAATCTCAATGTTTGCGAACACAAATTTTTTGAAGTTTTTCGTCCTGCATAATATACCCATACCTGGACTTAGGAATAGGATCTATGTGTGCTTCTCAATTATGAAGCTGAGGATGGCGCTTTGTGGCAATACGAACTGTTTTTTAATTCGGCGTGTCACACGTCGAATTAATGCGGTTGTGGCCAAAAAAACGGGTGGAGGCGGTTTACGTTTGAAGTATGATAATCTCTGACGAGGTCCTTAAGCGAAAAACCGTCGCCCGATAGTATACGATCTGTGAATGAAGTCAGTCAAATATCATCATAAAAGTGTGCGCTAATACGAAAAATTGCGGCGTGTAACTGCGCATTTCGGCAAGTCAGCTCTTCAAATTGCGGTCGGTTAGAGACTATGCGTGGACATCGAGATGGCGTCCTCTCTTATCGCGAAGTACAATACAAAGTGAGTCGTCACTTACCTTCAGCGGTAATCTGGGTGGTACACCGAATTTTTACGGTGGAATCTGGACGGTACAGTGAATGAGAGGCGGGCATAGCCTCGCTGCTTTCTGGGTGCGATATATTACAGTATTTTATTACGCTTATTTGTGGTGTTGTTTCTTATTGAAGAAGTCAACAAGATGTCCTATTTTTACAGTGGCGGACTGGCCAGGGAGGGAACGGCGGAATATTCCTCCTGGCCTAGAATTCTCCGATTTATTTTTAAATCCGTAACAGGAAGACTCACACAAGTTTTATTGGTTCGATATTAGTTTTACCAACAGATTTAAAATTACAAATAATAATACAGGTTTTGGACTTTGGTTTAACGCTTTTATACTTTGCTTTAACACGTTTGTACTTTGCTTTAACACGTTTGCATTTGGATTTAACACTTTTGTACTTTGCTTTAAGACGTTTGCATTTGGATTTAACACTTTTTCACTTGAATTTAACACTTGTGTACTTTGCTTTAACACTTAAAAATAAACTGAATTTAGCATTTGTACACTATAACTACTTTTTGCTGTAACAGATTAGCATGACTAGATAAGAAATCAAGGATAATAAAACATGGGCTAATGGTTCATAAATACAAGGATATTACTTAACAGTAAGTTGGACAGATGAAGAAACGTCAGTTGCAGCTTTCGTTGAAGCGTTACTGAGCATTTTCTTCTATTCAATTATCCTTATTTACAGTTGAGGCAACGATTAGGAAAATTACAGATTTTGAACTTATAAAAAGTACCTACTAATTACTGAACTTTGTGAAAAATTCATAAAGCATTTAAAGTTCAGTGTAATTCATTTCATTGAAACTTTTATGGTAAAATTATTTTCATTACGTTAAGCCTTCCTAACGTAACTTTTAAAAATTAGGGGGAAAAAAACATCAAATGTTTTCGTTGGAAACTTAATTTTCTGGTTCTCCACGATATCCCACAGGTAGGTCAGTATGTATTGGAACGCGATCCATGGATGGTAGTAAAAACGGTCGACTGTGGTAGATCCATTGCCTGCAGTCTGTTATCCTAATGGTTGCTGTAATGTTGGGAGAGGGGGGGGGGGGCAAGAATCCCTAAAAAAAAACAGAGCCAGGTAAGGCAAAAAATCCTTGGAAAAAATTGTCTGCGATATTTTTTCATAACTTTTTTGTGTATTATACATTACGCAGAGCAAGATAAATCATTCGCACAATAAAAATAGAAAACCTACGTTTCTTCTCAGAGGGTGTAACGGGGGCCTATTTTTTTTTACGCCACTTCTTGTTAAAGTAGTAATTAAAATATATGCCTTACATTATACAAGGTCTTCATAGTAATTTTTTATTTTTTTTTTCATTATTTTGGTGATTGTGGATAGGGATACGTTTTCAGTGTGAAACTGATTCACTGTATATGCCTGAATGTCTATCAAACGAACCTCATAATAATCAATAAATAATCAATAATAAACATAATCAAGCAGCTGTCGTGTTAGTGCCTTTGTGAACTTTTGTTTTCGACCACCTTTCTGAATTTTTTCCTGTCGATTGGCTTTTTGAAAAGTTCTCACTATGGAGGAAACAGTGTGTTTGCTAATTTTGTATATGTCAGCCACCTTAAAAAAAGACAACTACTGTAGCTATGTAGCTATTTGTTGAATATTTTAAAAATTATTGAGTACCTCCTTACGGGTACGTCCCTCGTCCGTCATCAGCTCCACTATTCGTTGTCGTTGTTCATTGGATATTTTTTTGTAGCTGCCACTTCGACGGCGAGGATGGTGTGGAGCTTCGCTGTTCGGCACTTCCGAGCGTTCGGTTTCGTTTGTGTTGTTTGCGTCCACTACGTCTTCCTCATATACGTTAGCTGGTTTAACAAATCTTCGATTATTTCACCTGAATCGCTGTCTGGTTGCTGCTGGCACAAAACTAGCAAATCTTTGCCTCGATGTTTTGCCGAATGTTCGTGAAAAACTTTGCGAGGAACCAAGTCGCAGCGCTATTCTGCGTTCGAAGCTAATAAGTTGCAGCGTCGTATAATAAATAATTTCGCCGATAAACATTGCCGTAGTACAACGAAAGGAAACCGCAAAATTGTAATTTTTGTGATTTAGGTTACAACAATCCGCTTTTTTTTTAAGTGTTAAAGCAAACTACATAAGTGTTAAATTCAAGTGAAAAAGTGTTAAATCCAAATGCAAACGTGTTAAATCAAAGTCCAAAGTGTTAAATCCAAATGCAAAAGTGTTAAAGCAAAGTACAAACGTGTTAAAGCAAAGTGCAAAAGCGTTAAACCAAAGTCCAAAACCTGTAATAAAGGTAATTATAAAATGCTAGTAAAACAAGTACTTTGTATTGAGTAACCTAACAAAAATTACCACATGAAATTGCAGTGTTATATTCAATGTGGGATTTGTCACAATTTTCGTGTGAATATGTTAAATTTTGTTAATACACCTAAAAAGTGTAAATAAATTTAAAGTAGTCAATCTCATGTAC
>JAHWFP010118996.1:0-16696 GCA_023313725.1 Lithobius niger | reverse complement strand
TAGGGACCGTCCTACCCCTATTTAAAAGTGAATTTGTAGTGGTAGAGCAACAAAAGTGTATGGTTGTTTTCGTTTTCAAAGTGCTCTTGCGAGCTTTCTGGTATCCTGAAGTGGAAATGCTTAGAATATTCTGAAAGGTGGGAATATATTCTTTCCATCAATCCTAACTTTAATTGTTTAGCTTAAATAGGCAGCGTCCTAAGCCAATTTAAAGCTATAGCTGCATTTGGTGTAGCTGCTGGTTTTAATTTTAAAGTGCCATTGTAATGCTCATATTTGTATTTGTGTAAAAGCTAATCAATTTCGGTTAGGACTGTTGGAAAAAAATATATCCCCCCCATGCAGAAAATCCTAAGAATGTCCATTTCGGCCTATTATAAAGCTCTCAGGAGCACTTTGAAACAGTGACTAATAAACTATAACAGTGACTAATTGAACAATGAAGTGCTCGTGCAAATTAATGGGGATCAACTTGAAATACGATTTTGAGGGTCAGTGGTTGCTTTTACCTAAAAGATCTATACCATCTTTCTTGTCCAAAATTGTGTACTTTTGTTTTTGTTTCACATTGTGTTTTTGTTTCACAGTACGTCTTTGATTTGTTGATGGGTAATGAGTTACAGCGAAAAACGGAAAAAGGCCGCCATTTTCCCAAGATGGCTGCCCTCAAGGTGGTTCCACATCAGTAAACGTAACGCATTGTCATTCTTAAACATATCCCCGAGTTTGATGCTTTTAGAAAGAAATGCATACTAGTAGTGGGCATTTACAATATGGCAGAAACAGGCAAACATCCCCACCCCAAAAAACCCGCTTCCTGTGTGCGGGATTTTGAATAAATAGACCCTCAAAAAAGTCGCTTCCCGCTTCCCGCGCGTTAGATTTCGTCGATCTGGAGGAGGGGGGAATGCTCGCTTCCCCGCGCGGGTTTTTGTCGATCTGGAGGAAGGTGAAAAAGTGCTTTTTGCTGCCTTTTTTCGTGTTTCATCAATCTGGAGGAGGGTGGGAAAGTGCCCTTTGCTACGTTTTTTCATTTTTGTCAATATGGAGGAGGGTGGGAAAGTCCAATTTGCTGCATCTTCCCAAATGCATGAACAGACACCCCAAAAAAATCGCTTCCCGTGCGCGGGATTTTATCGAACTGAACAAGGAGTGGGGGGCCCGCTTCTTGCTTCCAACGCAGGTTTTCGTCGATCTGGAAGATGAGGGGGAGGGACGGCGGCAATTCCCGCACGGGTTTTCGTCGTTCTGGAGGAGAAGGGGCCCGCTTCCCATGCGCGGAAATACGTAGATCTGGATGAGGTGGTGCCCACTTCCCGCTTCCAGCTTCCTGCGCATTGGAATTCATCCATCTGGATGGGAGTGTCTGCTTCCCACGCGCGGGATTTCATTGATCTGGAGGAGGGTGTAAAAGTGCTTTTGGTTACCTTTTTGCATCCTGGAAGTGCGAGCATAGCCAATATGGGTCACCGGGTCACCGGGTCAAGGTCAAAGTGGGTCGACGTCACCCATGGGAAAGTGCCTTTTGCTACCAAAATTTGTCCTTTTGCAACCTCGGTGTCCTTTTGCTACCAAAAAATGTCCTTTTGCTATATGAGTCTTACTGCTAACTAAATGTGTCCACCTCCGAGCGGGAAAGTCACGTGACCGGAAGTGATGTCATCCGAGGGGCAGTGTGAGTGCTTCATGAGCATTCAAATTGTGAGAACTCAAAAAAAGCTTTTTGAGCATGAAAATGATGAATTAGTAAGAGTATGGGAGGTACCAAAATTGTAAGAGGGGTCCCCAAAATCGGAGGGGTAGTGTGAGTGATTCGAGAGCTTTCACATTATGATAAATTTAAAATACTTCAGAGGGTGAAAATGACAAATTATCAACAGTATGGGGAGTACCAAAATTCGGAGGGTGGTTCTCAAAACTGGAGGGGTCATGCGAATGCTCTTTGAGCATTAGCATTGTGAGAACTCTAAAAAACTTTCACTTTTTGAAAATGACGAATTAGCAACATTTTTGTGGGAGGAATACTCGCTGTGTTCCCTTCCTCTCCTTTTTTTCCTCCCTCATCTCGGTTGTGCGTTTGGTGGTGGCTTCAGTAGCTCAGGCAAAGGGTGTTGGTTGTGATAGTAGTTATGTAAAGACTAGTGTGTGTCTTGAGTTTGGACCACACTTGAGTTTATGTCAACAATCTACTCTGGTGTAGAAAGGAACATTCTATTGGAAAGCCTTGAGTATTGTCACAATCATTGTAGACCTTTTTTCCCTGGGGAGCGAAGATGAGCCCCTATGTTGCATCACCTACCTTTTTTTTCTTCTTGTTATTCTGCCCTTGAGTGATGACGGTTGTGTGGAGAAGGCCCCCGCCATCTTGTAGGCATAGGATGTTCCATTAGCAGTTTGCAGTATAAATGGCCTTTTGATGATATTCGTTTATTAGCAATCAAGTCGGACGTGACAAGGGATGAGGTAAACGTAGTTCTCTGTGATCTTGAACTTTAAGTCGTTTGAAGGGTAGTGACGCATCATGGGACTTGGTTTCTCAAAGATAACCCCACGATTTTTTCCCCTACATCATTTCGATAAATAAAACATATAAAAATGAGAATAGTGTTCTGAGTCTAACCGCTCATTAAACACCGATCCACACCTCTTGCGATAAGTCCTGCTAACTCATTACGTAACTTCTAAGACGAATTAAATGTTTCGCAGGCGGCCGTGAATATCGGAATGCACGCTCTACTAGCCTGGACAATCCAACTAGGCCACTGGTTCAATTTAGAGCATGTGAACACTCCGGCAATTTTGGGGGTTCCCGAAATTGGAAGGGTCGTGCGAGTGCTCTGTGAGCTTTCACATAGTGATAACTCTAAAATGCTTCAAAGAGTAAAAATGATGAATGAGCAACATTTTGGGGGCTCTCAAAACTGGAAGGGTCGTGCGAGTGCTCTTTGAGCTTTCACTTTTTTTTCTCCTTTCTAAGTATATCGCGTTGAAAAAAGATAATATCATGGATTCTCGTTCAATTATTTTCTCCGGCAAACACTCTGATTTGAGAATTAATCTAAACACTCCCATTCATTTGGACTCTGAAAAAATGTCACGCTCTGCTCATTGGGGACAGGAAAATGAATCTAAAGTTTGACAGAGGCAAAGTCAAAGTTGTTTATTAAATAATAATCATAATAATAATAAAGATAATATGGCGCTCAAAACAAGATCGCAAAAAAAGCACGGCGGCTTTTTGCAGCTGGCTTTGTTAGGACCGATTTTAGCCGGTATTGGCGGGAGGGACTGCGGAGATGGTGTCTCCCATAAAAAAAACGCAGAATGATACAAAAATTCCGGCTGAACCCGTACGACACCACAAGCAAGTGGAAGGTACCAGCTCGAAATAAAAATTTAACAAAAAGCGAAGAAAAAAATAATTGCCCCATGGCAGAGGTCCACCCAGGGTTTAATCAAGTTTGATAAACCTTTAACGAACTTTTATTTAAATGCATTGGCTAGAGTAATGAAGATTCAGAAATTTAAAGGTACTTTTAGTAAAGACACGCTTCCCTTACACTTAGGCCATCTGGCGAAAACGGAATCATAAATGGAAGAGAAGAAAGTCACTGGGTTGCCCATTCCACCGTTTCGGGAGAACCATGTTATTTCGATAGTTCTGGCAACATGGGTCCTCCCCGGTCTGTGGCTAACGATTTGGGGCCGGGAATTAAATACAATTACGAACGCGTACAAACTTTGACCAGATTTGGTGCGGTCACTTTTGTCTATTTTTCCTAAGTGCCTTTTCTAAGGCTCATAATTACGAAACTGCTTTGGATAGGATGAGACGAGTCATCTATTGAAAAGTTACGTGCAAATCTAACTGGAAATAAACGTCTTCTATGTGAAACTCTTCAAATGGCTCTACCGCGATGGGCAAATTTTTTTCTATTACGTAAGGAATTTCGAAAATGGTAGCTGTTGAATGCTCGTCTTTTAGTTCAGTAATGCAAAGGGCTCTCATTCCTATTTTACATTTAGCAACGAGTGCAACGCTCGGATCTTTGCAGTTTAAAATAGCTTTATGAATTAAACCAGAACTTGTACATACGAAGATCGAGAGAGGACCGGACTTAACGAACCAATTGTCTTTTATTTCCAGTGGGCTTTTCAGCTGAAACTGATCAGCGTGAAACTGATTTCATGCACAAATTTCTTCATAGCCGCGTCACTCGGTAAAGGAGGTTCGCTTAGATTGCTAATCTGTTTGTTCGCGGCATTGACGTGTTCTTTCCGGTCATCTTGTAACAAGCAATTGCTGTCGATGAATACCTTTGTAACAGCATCGCTCGGCAAAATAGGATCGCTTAGATTTCTGATCAGCTTGTGTGTTGTGTTGAAGTATACTTTCTGGTCGTCCTGCAGGAACGAATTCCTGTCAACGTACACATTTGTTGCCACGTCAGCAGCGTGCCTGAGGAAAGCTACCTCTTTAATTTGCTTCTTCTTCACATAAAAATTCCCGTCAGCCTCATCTAAGTACAACGTATTTTTTCGATGGTAAATATGGCGGAAGCCAACTCTTCGGAGAGAAGAGTAATGGCAGGAGGCAAGTCGGTTTTAAGTTTCTGAGAGTCCGTTGCCAGAGTACCGAACTGAGAATAATTTACCACGTCTTCAGGTTTGATACAGCTCCTACTTTAGTTACACGCTTGCTTTGCATATCGTAGTAGTTTTCGGGGGTTATCCTAGTCCTGGCTAACCTCTCGGACCGACTCCCATCACTTCAGCCCCTTCCCGTCTTTTTCAATGCTTGTCCAAATTTATTGACTGACATCCTTTTTTTAACCCATAACCGCCTGAAAGAACTTTAGACCCCTTTTTTTGGAGTCCATGTGGTACTTGGGTCGGTTCTCGGATTCGAACCGGCATTCATTTGGTTTGGAGCCGACGACGCTGACCACTGGGCTGTGACTGCCCGCTTTGCTCGGGGTCCCCAGGGACCCCTCACAAAGCTCGCGCTAGAAATTAGTTTTTCGCTGTTATACGTTGAAGCGTACGTTCGTATCTAGGCGGTTATGGGTTAAATACAAGAAAATTTTCAAACTGTACCGATGAGGCTTATTTTTGAAATTTCTCATATATAATAAAATGAAGAATCTCAAAAAAAATAATTAACTTCAAAATGTCTCAACCATCCTGGCAAACGAATCTTTCCAATCTCTTGCAAAAAAAAACGTGCTGGAAGTTAAGAACAACAAAGGTACAAAGATTAACAACAGTGTAAAGTTATCCTTGTCTCCTTCCATTCAATTTCAAGATTTAAAGGATTTGGGGACTGTTGTTTTGGACAAAAAATCAACATATAAAGGTTGGAATTCACCCAGCGACCCGGAAACTCAAAAATTGTTTAAAAATCTTAAATGGTACATCTGTAAAAAACTAGAGTTCGAGTTTGACGAGCAAAATTCCGAGTCCTTGGCCACATTCAATTATCCTAATTCTATGCACGCGGCTTACCCGTTACCCTTCTTGCGAAAAAGTGAACGAAGGTAATGGAGACAAACCACTCTGTCTTAGAACTTGGGTGTACGAGAACATTCACAAAACTAAAGGGAAACTTAACAAAAATGTTAATGACAAACCCTGGTTTAACTTGCCATCTTCCAATGCTTTAAACTTGATGGAAGTCACCGGGAAAATTACCGCAGTGTATGTCACCTATAATTCTCCCAGCAAAGTTAAATTATGGTCAATATAGACTATGGAGTAGCTCATTCGGATGTTTCCTACGATAAATTTACCGACGATGACTTTATGGATTTGGTAACTGTGTAAACGTTAAAAAATGTATAAATAATAAAAAAAACTATGGAAAATAAAACCTACAACTTTTTCATGCCTAAGAAAGAACCTAAAAATCATCCATTTCTACCCCCAAATATCAGATGTTTAATTATAGGGCCTACAAATTGCGGAAAACCTAACTTATTGTTTAATTTCATCTGTCACGAAAGATGGCTCGACTACGACCATTTATTTATTTACAGTAAAACTTTATGTCAGCCTAAATACTAAGCTTTGCAGTCTATATTTGGTGAAACTGAGGAAAACATTGGACGGAATATCGCCTATTTTCACGATTCTAACATAGATTTAATTCCACCCGGAGAACTGGACCCAAACTTTTGAAACCTGATTGTTTTTGACGATTGCCTTTTAGACAAACCAAAACATATCGAACGTTACTTCACTCAATGGCCGTCATTTGAATGCCGATGTTTTTTATTGCAGTCAGTCCTACACGAGAATTCCTAAACAAGTAGTCAGGGACAACGCAAATTTATTAATCCTTTTCCCCGTGGATGATTTAAATTTAAAACATGTTTATGAAAACCACGTTGGCCCTGACATGGAATTTTCGGACTTTAAAACGATATGTCAAAATTGTTGGAAAAAGCCTTACGGTTTTTATTGCTTGACAAAACGTTAAAGGGGGAGATATAAACGTTCGTTTTTACCTGTTAAAGAAAAGAATCGAGACAAAACGAGAAATCGTAAAGCTCAAAAGACGTTTAACTAAAAAGTTTTTAAATCGACGTTTGGGTGAGACAGAGAAAGAAGAATCGCTACAAGAAATTTTGTAATCGGTAGTAAGCACCCTGAAACCGATACCAGTCCTCAGTGCAGTTACGCAAACTACGCCGGTTAAAAACACTCTAGCCACGCAAACTATCCCGATTAAAAAGACTCTAGCCACGCAAGCTGCCCCGATTAAAGTTTACAAAGAGGAAGAAAGTGATGAGGATGACTGCGAATGATTGGGTTTATCACCATACCCTGCAGTTACTCCTAGTGAGAAAACATTGTCGACCCCTCTTGATTTCAGTCTCGCCAAAATATTCAAGTCTGGCTGAAGTTCCTATAAAGCGAGTTCCTCCCGAGTCCAAAACCGAATACGCAAATACGAGCACCAGTCCTAAACTCACCAATTCATATTGCGCAGTGCAAGCTAGACACATTTCCACTCCCCGGAGTGTCCTAACATCGCCACTTTAAGGT
Source organism: Lithobius niger (assembly GCA_023313725.1). Taxonomy (NCBI): domain Eukaryota; kingdom Metazoa; phylum Arthropoda; class Chilopoda; order Lithobiomorpha; family Lithobiidae; genus Lithobius; species Lithobius niger. The sequence goes on along the minus strand of JAHWFP010118996.1, from coordinate 9,649 downwards.
CCTTCGATAGTTTGTTAACTGGTCAGAATATTGGAGACACTGCTAAATATTTCTTGATAAAATTTTTCAAAAATCCCAAGAACACTGACCCTGTATTCGGGCTACAGTATGACAGGAAAAAACGTGAGCTCCCCTTTGGTAATAAAGTAGTTAAATTTTTTGAAAATGACGTAGTGGCCGAGGGGGAGCAATACGGGGGAGATGCGGGATTTGGAACTTGCTAGTTTTCAAAGATTTGAAAGAAACTTCCCTCGCGCAGGGAAGTTAAAGCAACGTACGCGGCCATGTTAAAAAATACTAACGCTATTTACTCGTAAACCCAGATACTCGTAAACCCAAATCTAATTGTAGCGCCAAGTACAAGTCTATTATCGCTCCGATTTGAGAAGACATGAAATCGAAGAAAAAGGGGACGGGCATGGTTAAAAAGTGAGTTATTCTAGTAGGGTTGATTATAAATATTACGATGATCCTAACATTTTCATGAAGAGACTCAGGCTTTTGTATAAATCTACTTTGGCCGACCACGATAGGCATAGAAACGAGATGGTCAAAATTTTATCAGAAATGCAGCAAAGACAAATCTTAACTGCTCGGGGAAAAAGGGTGACTTATCAAAATAATAGGTTTAAGTTTAAAAAAAAATCGAATATAAAACAAAGAACCATGGGAAAAAAATATCAAGATGAGGTACAGCGTCAAACGTAAACGTCGCACTTCTAACGGCCCCGAACCATCCGTTATTATCACCGCAAAAAATAACAGGCAGATGCAAGTTGTATTTTGGGAGGTGTGCGGGACGAAAAGAGCTTCCTTTATGAAGTCTGGGAAGGAATCATAAACAAAATCATAGATAAGTTACCGCTCGAAACGTATTTGCCAGGCTACCAATTCAATGGTATGGGAATCAAACTGGAAAAAGACTAGCTTGAGGAGACTCGGGAATTAATAAATTAGATGAAGCGTGCAAAGAACATGATAACACTTACTCCGAGAACTTGGACTTAAAGGATCGGCACGCCGCCAATGAAGTCCTAATTGCTAAAGCTCAAAGAGTGAGAGACGATCCTTCTGTGGTGTAGAAGGAAAAGCTAGCCGCTTCGATCGTTAAGAAAATCATGAAAACAAAACTAAAGTTCGGAATGGGAAATAAAAAAAATGGATCAACTCGTAAAAGAACTTCAATCCAACCCGAAAAAATTTTCCGAGACAGAAAGTGATTGTACTGAGCCTGAACAATCTATGGTAGGCTGACTTGGTTGAATGATAGTTGAATGATACCTTACGCTAACCTAAATAAATAGTTTAACTACCTACTAACCTGCATTAATGTCATATCCAAGTTCACTTGGGCCATTCGGCTTAAATCTAAATCCAGCGTAGACATTACTGAAGCTTTCAAGTAAATACTCGAAGGAGAGACACCCCCTAGAAATTTACAAGCCGATTTATGTAGTGAGTTCTACAATAAAGATTTCAAAGCCCTACTTAAGCGTCATAACATCTATATGTACTATACGTACTCTGAGAACAAAGCGAGCATGGTAGTACGTTTCAACAGAATGCTAAAAACTCCAATGTGAAAAAGATTCAATAGGCAGGGGACTTACGAGTGGACGCACATTATCGACGAGTTAATTTCCAATAACAATAACACGGTTCATTTTACCATAAACCTTAAACTGGGGAAAGTAACTAAACTTCATGAACCGGTGATGAGATGAACTAGCACTAAACGGTTGTTGAACAAACCCAAATTCGCCTTAGGAAATAAAGTCAGTATTTCTAAAGTTAAGAAAATGTTCGATACAGTGTATTTGCAAAATTTTACTAATAAAGTTTTCACGATTTGTAAAGTGAAAAAAAACACAGCCCGTTCCTTATCTTTTAAAATACGAGTTGGGTGAACCGGTGCTCGAAGGTTTTTACGAACCGGAACTTCGAAAAAATTCTAGTTACCGATTTGTTTTTAGTAGAACATGTATTACGTAAGAAGAAAGAAAAATATGGGAAAATGCTTTACCTCGTTAAATAGAAGGGCTATGACGCGAAGTACAACAGTTGGACGGACAACATTAGCAATCTTAAATAAATATGTCCTTCCCTTTTTCCCCGTGTAAATATATTTTGTTGCAATAAACTTTAAAAAAAGATTAATTTTCTTCCCTTCCCTCCCTCACATTTTTCTTCCCTTCCTCAATTTTTTTCTTCCCTTTCTAATTTTTTTTTTCCTTAATAATAAAAAAGGATAAATATTTATATTTTCAGAATGGATCCTAAAAATTATTTCACTTGCGTTTACTGCGCAGAAATATACACTTCTCAACATCAATTACACAATCACCTTCGGTCGGAGCACTCGTCCATTCTGAGAGAAGAATGCGAGTGTTTCATCTACAGCTTACCCATACATATTGGGATTGTGTTCCTCTATTCCAAATGCAGGGGTTCTGCCACCATCAATACGAGATGCCCCTGCCAGAAGAAATGGGACTCATCGGTCCACTTCAGTTTCTACTGTCAGTTCGTCTGGCCTTGCAATCGCTTTTACTGGTTTGCCTAAACCAGATGGTCAACTGCAACACCCAAATCTGCTTGGGGGTCAAATTCATCACGGATACGACCGTAATTCAGGCGGGTTTCTGGTCCCGATAATCGGAAATCTACAACCCGAACGATATTCCGGCACTCTTGTATGAAGCCTTCGATAAGATTCAAAGTTCTATTGACGCTTTCGCCAAGCATGGAAGTGGTTGGGTTATTTGGGTTGCATCCTACATTCTGCTCCCGAAGGCGCTCTCCAGCAAAACGTACGCCATGGTTAATGTCCAAAACTTGAATGACCAGAAATGCTTTTTGTACTCGGTATTTGCCATGGGTTTAAAATTGACCAGCAAAGACCTGGAAGATTATCTCGAGTTCGAAGACGTGCTTGACACCAGCTTGATTTCTTACCCGATGACGTTCGGGTGAAATCGATAAATTACAAAAGGCGAACGGTCTCTCCATTAAAGTTATAGTCCTAGAGCCAGAGGGGGTGACCGGTTTCATCTCTAGGGAGTGAATTCACCTTTGCCCTTTTATTCGGCACAACTTGAGTATAACGTTTTTGGATTGATACTTTTTGATTTTGGGTAGCGTTTGGTATTTATGATGTCATTCAAGATGGCAGACGCCTGTTCCGCCTGTAAATAGGAAATGACGTGTAACTCATCAACGGTGCTTCTTAGCGGTTTTGACCACTGAACATAATTCGTAGCATACAGTCAGAGGAACAATATTGGTCCCTATGAAAAAGTGTCTCGAGTGCATTATTTCGGAGCTGCAGACCCATTTTTATCTTACAAGGCAGTATTTTTTGTCCAGGAAAAGGACAAAGGTATCATAACTCTGAATTTCGCATTCTTGACACCTTTTTATAGGGACCAATAAATTATAATGTTAATTTTACTGTAATCTGCAAATTATGTTCCATGGTCAAAGATGCTAGGGAGCACTGTTAATGAGTTACACGTCATTTCCTATTTTTAGGTAACACACATTCGTGTATTTATGTGAGTGATGCAAGCCCGGTTGAGATATAATCCTCATCATTTTGGATGTCTTACCTTGACATAGTAGATGTTCTTTTGATGAAAGTTCGAACAACAAGAGAAGGGAACTGGTCGTTGTATCTGGCTTGCAGTCGTAGATGATTCCTTGGCCCTTTGCTTACAACAATCTCAACGATGCACATTACCTTCCAGTATATTATGCTGACATGATGGCATTTAAAAAAAATAACCATCAGTGTTGACATCTTTAAGAGAGGTGACTTCGCTGTCCAAGTTGTAAAAGTTAATCCATTTGGGAAGATACCTGTCGCTCAAGTGAAGGAGACTTTTAACAAAGTCACCCAATGGCCATCTGGAACAATCAAATTTATTAAGCATCCAGATTCTGTTAAGAGGTACTATTTCCTCTCACATGTACTACAGGCAGAGTTCTTGCGGATGCTTAGAGAAGCAACAGATACCTGAGTCAAGAAAGAAAAAAAGAGATGTTTCTGCAACGACTAACATATTGACCAATGTGTGGACTTAATGTGTGGACTCAAGCGAACACACCTAGTAAACCTATCTACTAGTATGCTAGCTCCTATGGACATCAGAAAGGACCAGGTTGAGGCTTATGAGAAAGGTGAAAAAACGTATGACATTTTTGAAGAGGAGCATGTTCAGAAAGATGTGTCGCCAGAAGCATTTCACTCTCCTATGTCAAAACAATGACTAAAAACGTTTGTCCATTAAAAGAGAAATAAAGTCACAAAACTTAAGAGAGAAGCAAGTTATTCTGAAAGCAGACCGGGGCCTCTTTGCCCAGATGGCTATCATAGAAGAAGATATTTGGATACGAGGAATGCACTTACTTATTCACTTGGGCAACTGTCATGGTCATTAGCAACCCAACAGGGAACCTTAAGAAAAAAAAGTAGATTCGAAACTCATGGGCATGCTCAGTAAAAGTTGTGAGTCTGCAGAAGACATCCCACAAAAGACTTTAGCATATATCGTAGATGGAATGAGTCAGGTTTATAAGTTAGTGGAGGTCCTGAAAACTTTTAGCTCCTTGCAGAAAAGCTCTTTTGAAAAATCTTTCATGATTTTGGTTCTTGCCCTCGTGCTGACATAGCGTTCGAAACATATTACAATACGTCTACGAAAAACACTGAAAGAATACAAAGGGCTTCACAGGACACCTTGCATATTGAAAACGTGTGTCCTCAACCAGTGAAGAAATTTCTGTGCAAGTAGCACAACAAATCGGAGCTTATCAAGTTCCCGTGGAAGGAATGGCAGCTTCCAAAATTTACTGAGAAACTGGGTAACAAAGTTGTGTGCCTCACACGTGAGAAAGTGTGCTTTCAAATGTCTGCATCTTAATTAGTGACTAATATTCCAGCTTTATATCATCACAGGAAGAAGCTGATGCAAGACTCGTGCTTCATGCCTCTCATGCTCTAAATTTCCTAGTGTCGTAATCCAATGTGAACTGACTTTGCAGTTATACTGCTAAGCACGTTCCCAGCTCTCACAATGCATGGCAGGCATTTTTCCTTAAAGTGAGACAACTAATCGTATTCAGTACTACGGCATGAACAATGGACAAATACAATGGGGAAAACGTATGTGCTGCCTTGGCAGCAATTCACGCCATCACTGGACGTGATACGGTCAGTGCTTCTATTGGTAAGGGCAAATCTAAGGTTTTTATACTTATCGAATAAGAGAAGAAATTCTCAATCACACTTGCAGAACTTTCAAATGGTTTTGAAGTCTAGAAAGAAATGGTAACTGCAGAAGAGAAGTTTGTCTACAGGTTTTATGGCCATGAGATGTGCAAGGTAAATGAATGTGATACTCATTATTCTGCGACAAAAAACAAAAGCTTGAATCGAATCCAACCACCTGCTCTTGATTAACATATGCGATATGCTAACTATCAGGCAACCGTTTGGAATAAAGCTTTGGAAACAGAACCTTGTATAACTAATTCCATCCTTCGTGGCTGGACTTTGTATGATTACAATGGGAAGCAAGTACTTGAAATAGGAAGTGATGTGCAACTGATTTATGGTGCTCCCTAGCATCTTTGACCGTGGAACATAATTTTTAGCTTACAGTAAGAGCAACATATCGGTCTGTATAAAACCTTGTCCAGAGTGCATAGATTCAGAGTTATGAGCCCTTTTTCCTCTTCTGGGGCAAAAGATTTTGCCTTGTAACCTAAAAACAGGTCCGTAATTACGAAACGATGCACTCTAGACACTGTTTCATACTGAACAATATTGTTCCTCTGAACGTATGCTACAAATTATGTTCAGTGGTCAAAACCCCTAGGAAGCATCGTTAGTGAGTTACACTTCATTTCGTATTTATAGGCGGAAATCGGCGTCTGCCATCTTGAATGACGTCATAAATACCAAAAGCTACCCAAAATCAAAAAGTATCATACCAAAATGTTATACTCAAGTAGTGCAGAATCAAATGGCATACGCGAAATTTACTCCCCAGAGATGAAACCGGACACCCCGTTTTTGGAGGTGTGGCTCTAGGACTATTATGGGTTTTCACGTGTTAGGATTGTACCCACTTCGCACCTCTAAAAATTTAGGCGGTCGACCCATCGATCTTGTCCTGCTGGGTGGCAATACGACGAAGACTCTGGAACCGTGGACACCAATTACTCCACCATTAGTGACATTGCCAAATTTTTACGTTTTCGAGGTACGGGCAGTAAAGCAAAGTTCTATTGCCGGAACAGTTTTGCCGGGTTCGGAAAGGAGTGGATGCTCTCGACTCACTGGAAACAATGCATGAAAATCACCCCACGCAAGCACTTAAATTTAAGTCATCCAGAGAGAACTTTGTCATTTCAACCGTAAGAACCTCTTCCCACGTATTGTCTACGCCGATTTTGAGTGCATCCTTCGACCCGTGCAAACCGTTCAACCCGAAGCTTTCACGAGTTCGACGACTAAAATCCATGAGCATGCTCCCTGCAGCTTCAGTTACATCGTTGTAAGACAGAACGGGGAGATTATCAGTCAGAAATATTACTTTGGAGAAGACGCCGTCAACATGTTTTACAAATGAATGGAGGAAGAAGCTCAAGATTACCTTATGCTTTTGAAAGACGTGAAACCGATGAAAAAGGCAGCTACTCTCACGCCAACGTCTGCCATTACTGTGAAAAACCATTCGACTGCAGAGACCCCAAGGACGTTAGCGAGCAAAAGGTTAGGGACCATTGCTACATCAGCGGGAAGTACTGGGGAGCCGCTCATTCAAAATGTAACTTGAGCGCTCGAGAACGGAGAACCATTGCCGTCGTATTCCATGGCCTAGAAGGCTACGACATGCACCTCCTGGTATCCGCCGTGCAGAAATTCAAGGTACAAGTGGAAGTCACAAGCCGAAATGCGGAGAAGTTTCAGAGCGTGACGGTTAAAAGGAAGGGCGTAAATCTTCGATTCATGGAAGGGCTAAGTTTCTTGAAAGCTCTGGTGGACACTCTGGTGGAGTACCGCAGGAAAAGCAACGTCGGTTTCCCCATTCTCGAATCCGCCTTGGACTCCAGCCTAAAATCCGCTTGGTTTCAGGATGCCACGACTTGAGAAGATGCGATGAATCTCCTGACGCGAAAGGGCATCTACCCTTACGAGCACATGCGAGACATGTCAATTTTCGATAAGGAAGAATTACCATCGAGAATGTCGTTCTTCTCCCAGCTGAAAGACGAACAGTTAGCGAGTGACGAGTACTTTCGTGCACTTAACCTCTGGCTCAAATTGAAAACAAAGAAATTTGATGTATACCATGAGATCTACCAAATGATGGACGTTTTCCTTCTCGCGGACATATTCTAAGATTTTAGGAAACTTTGCCTGTAAAACAAGTTAGATCCCTGCTACTGCGTCTCCACTCCGGGATTTAGCTGGGCGGCTCTGCTCAAAATGATGAAATCCAAGTTGGAACTCTTCACGCATGTTGGGAAACACAACCTGATAACTTCCAGCGTTCGAGGCAAAGAGGTTCACGAGAGCTAACAACCACTACCTACCCGAGTTCGACCCTCGCGAACCCTCAACCTACATAGTAAACTTGGACATGAACAACCTTGACGGCTTCGTCATGTGCACCCATCTACCTTACAATGTCTTCCGTTACCTGATGAGGGAAGAAATCAGGACCTTCGACGTAGACACCACGCCAGATGACGCAGATGTCGGATACATCCTGGAAGTGGATCTCGAGTATCTCAGAGTGCTTCACAACGAGCACAACGATTACTCCCTCGCTCCGGAGAAGATTGATATTAGGGAGGAATTCTTGTCCCATTATTCGAAAGATTTGGCCAAAGACTTGAAGCATACTATTAAATCTTAGGGCAACACCGACCTTGTTCCGAATCTTCTACACAAGAAGGAATACGTCATCCACTACCAGAACCTGAAATTCTACCGCCGGCACGGGCTAGTTCTCCACCGCATCCGATGAGGCCTCGCTTTCAACCAGACACCGTGGATGAGGGAGTACATCGACTTCACCACCGAGAAAAGGCAAGTGTCGACCGCTCCGTTTGAGAAGGACTGCTTTAAACTCCTGAATAACTCGGTTTTGGCAAGACCATGGAGAACAAACAAAATCGGTTCGACATCAAGCTATGCACTGATGCTAAAATGGCATTGAAATACACGTCCCAACCCCACGCCGACTCCTTCAAGATCTTGAACGAAAACCTCGTGCAGATCAACCGGCATATTAGGAGCGTTTGGTGCGATCTCCCTACTTATTCAGGATTCTCCATTTTGGAACTGTCTAAACTCGCGGTGTACGAGTTCCATTACGAGTTTATTCGGCAAAAGTACGGAGAACGAGTAAACCTCCTCTTCACCGACATGAACAGTCTCTGCTACCGTATCGAAACTGACGATGTGTTCGAGGATATGCTCCAGAACTGAGAACCTTTCGATACGAGCAATTACCCCCGAAACAGATTCGAATAAGCAGGTGCTGGGAAAGATGAAAGACGGGATGGGTGACACACCCATCCAAGAGTTCGTCGAACTGCAAGCGAAGATGCACGCGATCAGAACGTGGAGAAAGAGACCATTAAAAAGGCCAAAGAAATCCAGAGATCGTTCTTCAAGAAGCACATGTCCTTCGATGATTACAAATCCGCCTTGAAATCGATGACACCGGCGCAAAAGGGTACTTGGTCGAAAATCTCCAGCATCAGACACAAGTTGAGTACGGTGCGAGTTTCGAAATCCCTCCTCTTGCCGTACGACGACAAGAGGTTCATCTTAGAAAATGGCAAAGATACCCTAGCTATTTCGACGTGACATTAAGCCTAAATCCCGCCCCTAGCTATGGCCACTACGACTCGGGAGCGTGGAAAGAGGACGAGGACGACTTTGACTCGGACGTCGACGTGATGAGCGATGAGGAGGGAGAGGAAAAGGAGAGTACAGAGCTCAAACTGCAGGAAGAAGAAAACGTGAACGAGGAGAAGAAGTTGGAAGAGAAAGAAAAAGCAGCTCGGTGACTCTCTTTATTGGAGAACCGTCGGAGAAGGCGTGGGAGGAGAAGTGGAAAATGGAGAGAATGATGGAACTCCGTATGCCCGGAGCTGAAAAAAAGAGATTGGAAAAAATTGCAGCTTCTATGAGCGAAGCTCGAGTGGGAGAAACCAAAGCTCAGAGAGAAGAGAGATTAGCAAAAAATGCTGCTTGTAAGAGCAAAGCAAGCGCTCAAAAAACCGAGGCACAGAGAAAAGAGAGATTAGCAAAAAAAAGCTGCAGCTAAAAGGAAACGTCTACAAAACGAGACGGAGGACGAAAAGAAAGAAAGATTGGCAAAAAGACGAGTGCGGAGAGGAATTTAATGAGCTTGAATACCATGTGGATATAGGTCTTCTCAGGAAGCGATACCACATGTAAATAAAAAAAAACCGCCCATGTGGATATAGGCCTAGTAAGGATCTAGTGTGGAACCGCATGTAATATCCAAAAACGAGCCATGTACCTACCTTCGTGGTGGTCTGTAAGCTGGCACTTTCGTCAAGCTCAATACGCAAAAGTTCACAAAAGCAACTTTTAGGGTTT
>JAHWFP010118991.1:0-10304 GCA_023313725.1 Lithobius niger | reverse complement strand
GCTAGAAATAAGTAAGGCTCGGCCGATACTGATGTTGGCATCGGTATCGGCACCGATACAATTAATATCGGATCGGTATCAGCTAACTGTTTTGGTAAAGTGTCTGTTTTTGCGTTATTTTTGCCAAAAATTGACCGTTTTCGATGTTCCAATACAAAATTCGAAGTGTTTTTTCGAGAGTTCTCCAATGATGCTTATTTCAGAGCTATAGCTTCAGACGTTCTCAAAGTATTTAACATAAACCAAAATGCACTTTACTGCAAGAAGCTTGCTCATAGAGCTTTGAGATTGGGAACTTGTCATAGAATTTTGTTTCTGAATATAGAAGAACCATTAACTTTACAGAGAGTACTGCATTGAAGTATCGGTGAGAAGCATCAAACCGTATAGGTATCGGATCGTATCAGTGAAAGTTGGTATCGGCCGAGCCTTAGGATTAAGATTCATATTTGTGGCGTTAATCAAGTTTTACTCTGTTATCGTTATTTTCCAAGCTGCAGCAGTTTATAAATACGAGACAACAAAATTTAATTCATGAACCCAAGTTTCAGTAAAAATTGCTTTCTTGGTCGCGTTTGAAAACTGGTAGTCGCAGTGTCCATGTCTGCAATAAATGACGTCCTGAACTTCACTGCCTTTATTCCTCACATAAACTGCTCCGTTTCAACATCCATTTTGAAACATCTGTACTATCGCGAGGACCGATTGGGTTGGAATGCATGGGGCACAGCCCCAAGTGACGTCACGCGAAGTTTTTGGACAGAACAATAAAAATGGCATGGATCCGAAAGTGTTAAACTTGAAAAAAAAATTTGTTGGTGAGGAGGGGGGATGATTAATCATTAATCACTTTTTTTAACCTTGCGGTAAATGTTTGCAACCCTAGAGTTGATCAATGTTTGTGTTCCATTCCAGTTGATTTGTTGCTCTTGATGTCGTGGTGTGATCAAGTAGGCGTAAATTAATGCCTCTTTTGTCTCTCAATGCAGACCATTTTGCATTGTCCACATGGGCCTTTGTAGATACTCCAGAGTGTTTTGGGGCAGTAAGAAACCATTTGATTTTTGGCGTTCCAGCTTTGCTTTCCTCCTTCTTTTTAAGCATCCCATGGTTGTCCACTTTTTTAACCCTTTAAGGACAGGTGCGCCCGAATGCGCCCGCTGTATAATCATTGTTTACAGCTCTTCTACAAGTCATATCGAAAACTTCCAGCCCATTACAGTAAAATTTAAACTGGGCTATGAAAGCCAGATCATTAAGGATAAAAATGACACAGGTTTCATTCCCTTACCTAAACTGGGTGAGAAGCTGTGATTTTTTTTCTATAAGTCAGTTATAAGTTCTTAGCGCACACGCAGTCCTTAAAGGGTTAAGCTTACTGCGTGTGTTGTAGGGGTGCTTGGCCTTAGTGGTGGTGGTTTCTCTTGTGGACACAAATGGGGTTTATCTTTCTACTTTTGTGGGACCATCTCTTCCCTAATGCGGTTGTTATTTGGTGGAGGTTTCAGCCCAGATTTTTAGGTTGGCGTAGGTTTGTTAGTAGATGGAGAAATTCTGTCTTCAAAGTATGGTGTTGAGGGAGTCCGTGACTCCTGGTACATACGTAATTGCGATTCTGAGTGTTTCTTGTCTCTGTCTGATATGCTTTGCATTCTGTTGTTCAATACGTTTTTCAAATTTCCTTGCGTGTGTATAGCCTCTTTTATTGCCTCGTTGATGATTGTTATTTTAGGCAGCGGCAACTGGTTTTAGGTATGTAAAGTAAAATTTGAAGGAAAATAATGGCGAGACCATTTTACATGCGACCACCATGTTTTTTTTTTTGTTCATTTAAAAAACAGCTCTTAATGAGCAAGTAGGCCTCTACAATATGAAAAAATAGAGGCCAACATTAATTTTGGCAAATAGGCCTCCAGTTTTGCAGTTCACAACACTCCCCCTTGTTGGCTTTCTTTTCCTCAACAAAACACACAAAGTACATGTTAGCCTACGACAGTTTTAAGTCTTTGGGCCAACATGTGTTGGGTGGCTTTCTTTTTGGATAGCGTCTTCGTCAACACATCTGCGGTGTTTTCACTCGATGGTACGTACACAAAGTTCAGTACACCTTCAGCAACTTGTTGCCTCAGAAAATACCACTTCAGGTCAATGTGCTTGCTTCTTTCTGAAGTCACTGCATTTTTGGAGAGACAGCACCTTGGTTGTCGACTTGTATGGTGACTGCCTGTATCTTCTATAAATTGTCCCATACCAATTTCATTTAAGAAATTCAACCACAACACTTCCTTCCTTCGCTTGCCAGGATAACGGCTGCTCCGGCAAGAATAAAGGTGTATCCGCTGTATGACCTGTCAGTGATGTCAGATGCCCAATCTGCGTCTGAGAAAAAAACTTGCCTTCAAGTTTGTCTTACGGTAATGGAGTTTATATTCCTTCATTTTCTGCAGATATCTCACAATGTGCTTCACTCCATTCCAATGTTCCGTTGTCGGGTAATTGTTGAATTGGCTCATGTATGCCGTGGCATGTGCAAGATCCGGTCTTGTACAGTTTGCTAAATACAGGAGACTTCCAATGGCTTCGTCATCTCGGGCTAAGACTAGGGTGTCGTCGATGTAGACTCCTATGATGATACCTTGCGTCAGATTGTAGTACACACATGGGTCTGCGACTGATTCTTCTAGGCCAATTTCTTTAAGAAATTCGTCAAAACAGGAGTTCCAGGCTCGTCCTGATTGGTGTAGGCCGTAGAGGCTCTTCAGTAGCCTACATGCATAGTTTTCTTTACCTCGCTTCACGAACGGTTCTGGAAGTTCCATGTACGTCTCTTCTTGGAGGGTTCCGTTCAAATAGGCGGCTGTAATGTCCATTTGATGAACTTTCCATCCAAGTTCTACAGCAATGGCTATAAGCGTCCTTATGGATTTAAGCTTTATGACCGGCGAGAAAGTGTCTTTGTAATCAATGCCTTCTTTCTGCATGAATCCTCTCGCTACTAACCTAGCTCGGTAGCGTCCCAGTTGACCATCTTGGGTGAATTTCTTCTTAAAAACCCAACGGGATTTTATCACCTTTTTTCCTTTTGGTCAAGGAACCAACTCCCATGCTTGGTTTTCTCTTAGATTGGTCATTTCTTCTTGCATTGCTTGTTTCCAGCTTTCAGCTTCTGGACCTTCTAAGGCATCTTCTAGAGTTTGAGGTTCCACGTGAACTTGCTCTTTGATAGCGTTACACTTTAGTTGGAAGTCCCTCTTTTCTGCCTGTCGAAGTGATCTGATGACTGGTCTTTCGACTTCTATAAGTGGCTGTTCTGTACGGTCTTGATCGTAGCGGTCTTCGTCAAAGCCAAAGAAATCTGCTTCTGCTTCGTTTTGCATCTTCCCCTGATTTAGGAGTTGCTCTTCATTTTTGCTGGCGATGGTCTCTGCAGAGATGGTTACGTCTTCAGTCACCTTGTGCGCTGGGACATCTTCAGCTTTTTCTTCTTCGATGAAGCGTTCCAAAATGTCTTGGTGGGCGTCTTTCGTTGAGGCTTTGTCGGTAGACTTCTTGAACGAGAAGATCTCTTCTTCGAATCTCGCATCACTGCTGATAATGATTTTATCTTCTCTGAAGTCCCACAGTTTATATCCTCTAACTCCTTAAGGATGACCGATGAAAACTGTTTCAACTGCTCAATGATCGAGCTTCCCTTTCGGAATGTGGCGTCCAAAAGCAGCTCATCTTGACATCCAAAAACTTTTAGGTGGCTTACGTCGTCGTATTTTTGATTCCACAAAGATGATGGAGTCTTTCCTTGGAGAGTCTTGGACGGGCACAAGTTTCTCGGTTTACAGGCTGTCTTCACTGCCTCCGCCCACTGATGTTTTGGTAAGTTTGAGTGGATTAAAAGACACCTCGTCATGTCTAACACTGTACGGTTGAATCTCTCGGACACTCCATTTTGCTGAGGATTTCCTGCTACAGTCAGTTGTCTTTTTATTCTATGCTCAGTAAGATATTCATCGAATTGTCGCCTCTTGTAGTCTCCGCCATTGTCAGCGCGTAGCGCTTTTACCTTAACTTCATGGGTGTTCTCTGCTTAGAGCCTAAATTCATGGAATTTCTCTTAAGACCTCGTCTTTAGTCTTCATTCTATGGCATATCTAGTGTGGTCGTCAAAAGTTACTAGATCATTTGCTCTGCCTTTTAAGTTGTAGAAATCTTGCCTACTACATCAGAATGTATGAGCTCGAGTACCTTCGTCGCTTTGTCAGTGCTGACCTTGGGATAGGCATTGCGCGCTAACTTTCCCTTTAGACAAGTGTCACTGATACTTTTCATCTGTTTCTATTAGTTCTATTTCAAGCTCGTTTGATTTAGCGACAATCTTGACAGCTGCTAAGTGGCCGAATCGCTGTTGCCATAAATCTTTTTTCTTTTTGCTTCGCGGTGTGTGCCTTCAATATTTCTTCTTTGTAAAGACGATTTTCCCTCTTCGCTGTAAGGACGATTGACCCGTCTTTATCAATGGCTGAAGCTTTACCTTGTGCAAATTTCACTTCATAGCCTAGTTTTTTGATTCGGCCTACCGACAGCAAATGTACGTCTTGGTCTGGTACATACAGAACGTTCTCAAGCGGGATGTTGTATCTGCCTGGGCAGTTTTCTTTTGTCAGATGCAAAATTGTATTTCCATTCCCTACAACTTGCATAGTTTGTTTATTTGCGACTTTGACAGCTGAGTGTTTATTATCACTTACTTCTTTTCAACGTAGTACCAAAAGTGTTCCAGTTACTCCAAACTAACAAATTTTCGAATGCGTATACTGGCATTCTTCCTCAGGTTTGGGCAATGAGACGCACACGCACACGCACACGCACTGTCCCACTTCCACACCGAACGCGATGATTCAAATCCCCCCCCCCCCCCCCCACCACCTTTTCATCGAAGTATCAACTTTCCAGGCCGCTGCTGTCAAGCTCCGTGTGTGTCGCTGTTGCAATAGGGGGAAACTTCTTCCACTTCGTCTCCAGTTTTTCAGACAGTTCGGGGGTCCGCATCGCGTTCGGTGTGGAAGTGGGACAGTTGGTGCATGTGCGTCTCATTGCCCAAGCCTGAGGAAGAATCCCAGTATAAGCATTCGAAAATTTGCTAGTTTGGAGTAACTGGAACACTTTTGGTACTGTGTTGAAAAGAAGTAAGTGATAATGAACGAAAACCGAAGTAAATCATCCGTACCATCGGTATTTAAATTGAGTGTTTATTTACTAAATTTAGAAGCTTGTCTTTATTTGAGGACGTGTTCGGTCGCTGCGCTGTCCAAGTACCAGGCTGCAGCTACAGTACTTTCGCCATCCGATGTAGAAGTTTTAACTACTGTATCTTCTTCGCTGGTTTTTCTTGGATTGGCCTTGGTCCTCTCTTCATGGTCGCCATCGTCACTGTCCTTTTCTGGGCAATTTTTGACAATATGACCTAATTTTGAACAACAATAGCATTTGACATAACGTATGCCACTCTTCTCGGATTGCTTCTTTCTGCTGGGCTTGTCATGGCCTTCATTTTGCTTTTTATTGTGTTAGTTTTGCTTCGTTTTGGTAAATAGGGTCTTATTTTCTTCTTCAGGCTCTTCTTTAGGCCTACCACCTTTAGTTTTTCTTTTTTCTTCCAGCAGTAGTTTGGCTTTCACAATTTTAGTTGACAAATTCCTTTCCTGATACTCCAAGTTTAATATCAGTGCTTCGTAGTTTTTGGGTAAACACAATAGCATGACAAGTGCTATTTCTTTGTCAGTAAAATCGTAACTACAGGCTGCTAATTTACGCTGTACTTCCATTATACGACCCATGTATGATGTCATCTTGTCACCGTTTTTCATATTTATTGTGAAAAATTCTTTCATAAGCTGAATAATATGGAGCAGTCCACATTTGGTATGAATTTCGGCTAAATTCTCCCAAGCTGCTTTTCGCTGATATCGTCAAGATAGCTATCTTCTACGACTAGGAATAGAAAAGTCAGCGCTTTGTCATTTGCTTTTCGCTCTCTGTCATACATGGCGGCGCCATATCCTGGATCAACGGCTTCCCAGACGCCTCTTTGGACTAGTGTAGCTCTAGCTCTTTATCGACCATGCATGTTAATTTTCTGCATTTAATTATGGTATTTTGAAATCATCAGAATTTCCTACGGATGCCATATTGTCGTCCTTGGCTTATAGAAAACGTAAGTTTAGAAAGTTTTGTTTGATCACCGTTATTTTTACGTTCTTCGTCTCGGCCGCGAATTTCGTAAAATCTTCGTTAATAACGAGTAATAAAAAAAGAATCAGCTGACATGGCTGCTACGTTGCCTGTAAATTTGACCAAGCTAAATAAGACTGAGCTGCAAGGTGAACTAAAGAAACGTGGTTGTGATACGAATGGCTCGAAATCTGAACTGGCCGACAGACTAAAGGTATACCTTCAACTTAAAACTGTATCCCCTATAGGAGCAAATATCGAAAAAAATATGATGTCTAGCGACTCGCGATCAATGGTGGGCCAAGATGGCGTATTTTGCACTGAAACTGATCAACACTCGGACATTCTCATGGCTAACTCTGAAAAAACATCGTTTAACGCTGTGAATGCATCTTCAATAGATAACGGGGATAACATCGTGAATGAACTTTTATTTTATTTGGCCAATACTGTTGACGATATCGAGGAAGAACTGCTGGCTCGTACTTGCGCTGCATTTTATACAGCTGATGAAATTAGTGTTGCTAGATTGATCCTGGCAAAGTATGTTCCATCCCTGGCCACAACCATACCTTTTTCTGGTTCGGACAAGGACTTCACCAATGCCTTAGAACTTGTGAAAGCACTCTTCAGCTTGCCCTCCGAAAATGCCCCGCGTTTCGTTGCACGAACGCTACATTTTCCTCCAGTAAAGATTGAACTTGCGAACTTCAGTTGTCTGAATAGAACACTCAGTTTCATGAATCATGAACTCGCAGCCCTCCGCAGTGCGGTTTCAAAACTTTCCTTGTCGAAAAACTGTGCCGAAATCGCTTGTAAGAAAGACTCGCACTCCCCCGGGAATTGCACGTGTAACCGCCATACTTGTTTATGTCTTCGTGAACCGGAAGTGGAGAATATAGCGGAAACCGCAACGCCTCATGGGAGCGTTGCCACGGTGATAGATAGCGAAACCGAAACTCATCCTCCGCTTCGGCTAAGAGATTCAAAACAAATTGATTGCGACAGTGATGCCGATTTTGAATCTCATGATGCAATTTCCACGGCCGCTAATCTGAATGCCGATGATGTGAACAGTAACACAGAACTGACGACCTTTAGTGACATTCTGAAACACAATTCTGAAAAGAAGTCGATGCACTGCGATTCCAGCGATAGCGGAACCGACGAGTGGATAAAAGTTGGATTTAAAAAGAATAAGAAAAGTAATAAAAATAATAGGCAGGGAAGCAATAACTGCGCTGTTATAGCTGCAGATAATCGGAGATTACCAGCTGACCAACCTACTTTTAAGCCTACTCCTAGCGATATTTGTACAACCAACAGAATACTCCCCGACATTAGAAAGAAACAGCCTAATTTACCTCTTCGCACCAGACCTACAGAACCAGTAGGTTATAGTCTCGTTCAGCCCAGTGCGACTAATAACCAACACATTACTAACACTTCTAACGTGCCCAAACCACTCAAATCATCTACTACCAAAGAGATCACGGATATTCCCAAGATTTTAAAGGCAGTACCTCCCCGTTTTCAAAGTTTGAAGAGAGTATTTGTCACTCGCTTGAGCCCTGACACTACCATTAAAGATGTGTTGCACAACATGCAAACCAATATTAACGTTGATGGCAATTGCCTCAAACTGGAAACTAAATTCAACACTTATTCATCATTTTGTCTCGAGGTGGAGGAAAATCATCTTGATGATGTTTTGAACAAGGACAGCTGGCCTCCAGGTACTCCTTTGAAGCCATTTTTGGGACGCCCACGTTCTTCAAGGCCAAAAAACGACAGAAGGGCAGGGAGGTAAGCTCTCCTGCCCAACTTGTGGAAAACTATAATTGTGATGTTACCACGTTTGTTCTTTGCAACTGTAGAGATTTATATTCCAAGATTGGTGAGTTGAAGTGCTTTTTAAAAGCCAGTGACTATGATTTTGTTATTATGACTGAAACTTGGTTGAAGCCTTCAATTTGCGACGGCGAGGTCCTCCCTGATGGCTACCAAATCATTCGGCTGGATCGTATCCGTACAATTCACGGTGGAGTTGCAATCTATGCAAAAAAACTTTTTGACATCAGTCTATTCTCTGAGTTCAAGGGTCATTTAGCCGAAATTCTTTGCGTTAAAGTGCACAGCCCTACCCCTTTTTATATTGTTTGCTGCTATAGGAGTGGAAATAACAGTCAGGATTCAGACAGAGACTTTTTACAGTATCTACGCAATCTTCGCCTGGATCCACCTTATATTGTGTGCGGTGATTTTAATGTGCCCCGGATCTCCTGGAAGGACGATTCCATTGTTACTGGAGCGCAAGAGGTTGAGAGAGATTTCCTCGAGTTAACCCAGGAAAAATGCTGGGAACAACATGTGGTTAATCCAACTCGTGTCGTGCCTAATCAAGTACCTTCACTGTTGGACCTTGTACTTACTTCCAGCGACTGCTCTATTCCCACCATTAGACATTTGGCCCCTCTAGGGAACAATGACCACGACATCCTTACATGGGACGTCCTCAGTGCCCCACGTACTGAGAAAAAAAACCTAGCCAATTACAACTACAAGAAAGGAAAATTCACAGAGATGAATATTGCTCTAGCTGAAATAGACTGGGAGTGCTCCTTTGCTGCTAAAACAGTTGACGAGTGCTGGGAACACCTTAAGAGCAATATCACTCAGCTGACTGAGCTTTATATTCCTAAACAAAGAAGCAACCATCGCCAACCTCTGCCTCAACATATTGTCGAAGCATTGAAAGAGAAAAACCGCTTGTGGAGAATTTATAAAGTACAAAAGACACTCGAGTCCTTTAACACCTTTCGCAGGATTCGAAACAATCTTATAGAGACCCTTAGACGTCACAAGCTAGAAAAGTGTAAAGCCCTTCTTCATGACTGCAAAAGAAACTCCAGAGCAGTGTTCGGTTTCATTAACCGCCAAAGAAATGCGAGACCACAACTCAGCCCCTTGACCATCGAGGGCTCTGTTATCAATGCACCTGTTGACAAGGCAAATGCCCTCAACAAAATTTTTACTAAAATTCCTGAGATATCATCTGACCCTGTTCTGCTTCCAGGTCCTTCACGTTGTGACTTCGTCCCGTTGAAAAAAATCGCGGACTTGTTACAAAATCTGAATGTTCACAAAGCTGCTGGGCCTGATGGTATTTCACCTTGGATTTTAAAATACTGCTGCCAGCCTATTGCTAAGGCTCTGTATTTGATTGTGAATTTATGCCTCCAACAAGGAGTTGTTCCAGAGGACTGGAAGTTGGCTAATATTAGTCCGATCCACAAGAAAGGCTCCAAGACTGATCCAGCCAACTATAGGCCTATAAGTCTAACATGCGTTGCTGCAAAGGTATGTGAAAGGTCTGTTAAGAATCTGATCGATGAGGAACTCGAAGAACTTGGCTTTACTGACCCAGATCAGTATGGATTTGCTAAAGGTAAATCTTGCACTACAAACCTTTTGGAAGCACGTAACGTATGGACTGAACTTGCTGACAAGGGTGTACCAGATGATGTTGTCTACACTGATATCAGTGATGCCTTTGGAAGCGTTGATTACGAAGTCCTCACTAACATTCTGCTGGATATTGGTTTGTCTTCTGAAGTCGTCAATTATATTATCGCTTTTTTCTCTGGACGCAAACAAAGAGTTGTTGTGGATGGTTACCATTCTGACTGGCTGGAGGTGAAAATTGGACTTGCTCAAGGTACTGTACTTGGACCAAAGATTTTTGCACTTTACACGAACAAAGTCACACAAAATATTTTATCCAGTGCTCCTAAATTTGTGGATGATATCAAGATATATAAAGCTATATCTACCAACATGGACCGTGCTATTCTTCAGGACGATATTTGCACACTTGAAGCCAATTGCAAAGCCCTAAATCTAAAACTTAACCCTGCTAAATGCCATGTTCTGCACATTGGCTTTAATAACCCGAGATATAACTATTCAATTAATGGTGAAACCTTACACACTGTCACTGAAGAAAAGGACCTTGGAATATGGGTCAACGAGACCTTAAGCGTTTCTAAACAGTGTGCAACTGCTGCTGCTAATGCCTT
>JAHWFP010118980.1:0-11778 GCA_023313725.1 Lithobius niger | reverse complement strand
TTGTCCTTAGTGGCTGATTACAGTACTGTGCAGTACAAATCAAAACACTTAAGCCAATAGCTAATTTGTTTTTACATTATTTTTTTCCCATTTCCTTTTGTAATATCATAATTATTCCTTGGTTCGGTGACTCAGAGCCACTGAACTCTGATGCAAACCCACTCCCTGTATCCTATCAACAGTTAAAGTTTGACTGGAACTAAGTAGCAAGTGCTTCGAAATGGATGAGTTACCGATACATTCACTTGATCAGGGCCGGATTAGGGCAAGGACATTAGGGACATTTGTCCCTGGCTCATAAGTTCTAAGGGGCCCCCGACCCTGCTGGAAGTTAAGTGCAAAAAAAAACATTCGATAAAAGTAATAAAGAAGTAAAAGAGTATTTTCCCTATCTACCAAAAAAATCACCAGTTTTGCTTGGTTGGTAAGCTACAAACATGTTATCCCATCCTACTCTTTTTTCCTACCAGAGATGATGCTACATGCTCAAAGTTATATGAAATGATGGCAATTTTAGAAAGTCTCCCCTGCAACTAACAAACAATTCAAAGCAAAGTATCTACATTATTTATTCCATAAGCCAGTGAGGACTATTAGCATCCTCAACAGCAATGGTATTTATGCGAAATCGCTCATGCGAGCTCTTCTGCCATCCGGATAATGGAAGCCACAGACCAGTATGCGATGGGTGCATGCCGTCCTTAGGCAGGTTACCATGACCATTTGTGGTCCTAAGACGGGTCACCAACCGTAAATTAGTGAAAGTTACCAACCGTCCCCTAGTCAGGTGACATTGACTGATAATTTATTCTTTTATTTCCTCTACCCTGGTTAGACCTTCAACCATTTGCCCTACCATTGTTCAATTTTTGATCCTATTTGCAAAAAGAATTTCCTTCAAAACACAATCAAAACACATTTTTTCTTGTTTTTATCATTTTGTTAAATTTCCTGCTAGTAAATGGCGCTGACTCCGACGTATTCTCTCCATCTAACGGCCCCGAAATTTTAATTGTCTACATTGCAGCTATCAACCGCAAACAGAACCAAGAATTGAGATATAAAAGTAAAACTTGTGGAAATCGCCCTGCTTTTGTTTTGGCCTTTGCAGTTTGGCTGTTTCCGGTTTCATTTGCCTGAGGACCAGCAGTTGTTAGGAAAATGATCGATTGAAATGCGTCGAACGTGAAGGCAGAACAAGTCGGAGTGTTTTAATTTTTTTGCATATAATAAGCGACGAAAATAATAATTCTTCGAGAAATTCGCTTTACTGCGGTTATGGTGAATTTGCTCACGTAAACGCAGTCTTTTTTTTCCGTACGGTAAGTGACAAAATATTGGTATCAGCTCTTTCAGCTAAACAAAATTTCTTTCATAATGTTTGACAATCCAAACTAAATAAAAAAAAAAAATGGGCAAATTAAGGAGAAAATATTGAGCAGAAAAATTCTGAAAGCTAAGATTTGAGAAGTAACTGAGTAAGTTAAATTCAAAAATTCTTCTCCTTCCCACAATTTTCTTCCATTTGCACCTACGTATTTATATGGAAGACAACTATGAGAAAGGTAGGGGGACCCCTCAAAAATTTTGTCCAGGGCACCGAGTAACCTTAATCGGGCCCTGCACTTGATCAAAGGTCAGGCTGACGACTCCATGGATCTTGGATGTGGACACACAAGCTGGACAGAAGGGATATCCAGATGCATTCATTATTCACTGTCAACTCATCCATGTATTTCAGACGTGCATTTTCGTCACATCTTCTGTAGTGGTTTGTGCCAAGCGCCTCATTAGGGAACAAAGTCTTATAGTCTCAATATTGGTGGACGAGCGAGCGAAGCGGGAAAGTCCAATACTCGACTTGATTTAGATTTTGTTTCAGTTTGTCATTGTTGCAGAGGGCTGGGTGATAATTAAAATTACAGAATTTTTCTTTTTAATTGCGTGAAGTATTTGAGACTAGCTAAAAAAAAAGTATATTGAAAGCGACATGTTTCGTTTTGATTGGCCTTACCATGGCAACTCGCTCTTTACACAAACGAAGTTGGAGGGATGGGGAGGAGGGGGAACCACTGCTAAATGACCTTGAACGTTGCCTCGTCTGCACCATAAAGACATAACCAAAAAAAAAAAAAGCGCAACTGTTACACGCTTTGCGCAATCTTCAGTTTTTGGTACATAATGTGCTATTATCCAGCTATAATAAGGTTATATGGCTTGACCTACTTTCTGGATTCCATCGCCTCAAGACAGGCAGAAGCCTGAGCATTTCCCGCGCTAAAAGCAACCGACTCAAAAAATAAAAAAGTAAAACCTGAGCCAGCATCTCACTGGAAAAACACATCAAGCTAATATTTCATTTACTTCTTTTTAGCTTTTTCATTTTTATTACTTTTGGTATTTTGTGTTAATATTCTTGGTCATGCGTCCACAATTCAACTTCTTTTTTTTTTTTTTAGATTGTCGACGTGAGATCGTAAAAATAATTGTAATGGAATAAATTTATATAATAAAAAATATTCCATTTTATTTTTTTAGTGCAACAATTTAAAAATCCAAGTTTTACGATGTGGTGCTTAAACGTACGTGCTTTCACGTGCAACTGAATTTTCGTATGATTTTACGATTGCCCTTTTCACTGCTTCAGAATTTTTTATTATTAGATACACGTATATATATATAATTTTTTTTACAGAAAAGGTGTTGATATCGTTGCTTAACGGTTACCACACGTGATGCGTAATTAGAGGACAATCGCTCTCCCTTTTTTTTTATTCATACGCATGCAATTTTCGCATAAAAGTTACCCTTTCACTAAGTCCACTTGTAAAAGTTGCTACGGAAATAGACGATTAGTTTAAAGGCAAGGCTCAAATCCAATTTACTTCTTACCGTATATCTAGGGGACTATACACATAGCATTACATATTAGGCATCAGTCAGAATTTAACCTTTTAACTGACCCTCGTAGGTTCCAGAAATCGAACCTTTCAGTTCGATCCCCAATACCAACTGACGAGCCATCGTTAGGCCGCCGGTCTTTATACGGATTGAGAACGATATATCTTGCCCAAGGCTTTACGTCACATGACTAACTTGCAGGCGCGATCCGGGTCCCACTGGCTAAACAATAGGACTCGCTCGTCACCCAGATGTAGGCTGTGAGCCAACTCCCGTGTGTGCACTGTAGTTAGCGTCGCTCAACAGCATTATTGGCAAGGTGCACTACAGAAGCAGCTGACTCCGTGAGTTGCGTTAAGCCGTACATGTAAGCCGTTACACACTAAAATTAAAATACAGTCATCCTTTTGGTGACATTAATTATTATTGTATAATATTAACTTATAAGCAACACCATTTATTTCTTTCCCAAGCAGGGTCAACGAGAAACCGTTTAAAACTTATTTAACTGGGTTGTCGTTTGAGGTATATTTTGCTTTCTTTCACTCAAAACTTAAGAAAGTAGTCTTTATAGGCGCCGCATTGTTTTTAAGCTATCATTTGGAAGGAAACCAACAACTTAGTATCATGATCAGTATCAAGACAATAATGTTCTTAAAGGGACATTTCATGGTCAACTATTAAATTCCAGGATGTATAAACTGGTCCTTAACCACTGCATTAAATACACCCGTCAATACACGGGAAAAAATACAAAGGCACTTCGATAAAATACATAGGTGCAGAAATAAAATCAGACCATAAAAAATAGATGAGGAATTTTTAATGAAAGTATTGACAACAATGAGAAACAGGGCTTTAATTCGTAATAAAAGCAAGCACAACGAATACCTTGGAAGTTGTAATGATTCAGACTGGAAAATAGTATCTCAAAATAGGCAATTATAGACAAAATTAAACAAATCATGCCAAAATATACAATTCCTTCGCATTTTCTGTACTTGGGCAGTGCTAACCCAAGAAAAAAAAGACTATAAAACATTGGTTAATTTAGTGTTAAAATTTATGTTATACGATCTTTTACGACTCATGAGCCATTAAACAAATAACACGTATAAATGAGTAACGAGCGTTACGTCTAATGCAAGGCGCAACACGAAGCCAACACTTGGTGGGGCACCTTGCCATTACGTAAGCTGCTACGTGCCCGTTCAAATGCCGCTTAAACACGAGAAGTGGCCGAGCGCCTCCCCTACAGCTATTAGTCCAGTAGAATTATCTAAAATTTCGATGTTGCCTAGAACTAATTCAAAAGGAGATGAAACTTGGTAGATATATTCTGAATACCATTGTAAACTTTCCCCTAAAATTCCCCACCTTTCCCACTTGAGTTCCCGCCGCCATCTTCGAAAATGGCGGCCGTTTTCTCATTTGTTGACTGTTTAGTCGAATCTATGCATTTTTTGAAAAGAAGATGTGTTACAAAGTTGTTTAGTACACTACATTAAACGACTTCATAACATATCTTCTTTTCAAAAATGAAGCGATGAAAACTCATTGAATACATACTGTTATCATTGTTTTTTAAGGCTGTACCGAGCACCTTTTTTCCTGCCGAGCCGATCCCGAGCCGAGCACTTAAAAAATGCTTGGTACACCGAGCATAACCAAGCCGATCAATGCTGCCGAGCAGAACCTAGCGGCTTTAGTAATCCCAGGGGTGGTACCGGGACTACCAGCTATTTTTACATTTTCTCACATTCCAACTTTTTAATTTTTTCACATTCAGGCTTTTAATTTTTTTCACATTTTTTACATACCTGCTTTCACAAGAGAGCGAAAGTGAATTCAAAGCGACTACGGCAATAAACCAATCCATTTTTTTTCGCGTGCTAACAACATACGTAATTCCGGGCCCAAAATGAAGACGGATAATTGTTTTTGTTTTTTAAATTCTTTAGTGGGTTTAGCCTTTTTTTCGCACCATCATTCGTGTTTTTTTACATTTTTCCTATTTTTTTTTAAGACTTGCAAATTTTCACATTTTTCACACCGGCAGCTGTAGGTTTGCCGCGCTCCCAGCCGAAGCCACGGCGCCAGAAGGAGAGAGGGACAATTTTGCTAGGTAATTCGAATCGGAAATTCCTTGGATCTTTTACATGCCACAATCGACATGAGCACGAGGCATCGCAAGGCCATTCTCTTCCCGAAAATACCAGAGTGGCTGAAGTCAGGATCGAACCCAGGACCTTTTGCACATGAAATGCTTGTACATGAAATGGTCGTGCTAATGGTTTTATAAATCTACTGCTTGCTGTCGAACGGAAGTGCAGTTGAGCAAAATTCCACCCGTCGCTGGTAGAGCAGAACAACATTCATATCTTCAAATACAAGAATGGCATGGCAATCAATTGTCGCCTGAAAAATGGATTTGGGAATAGGAAGATTGCACCCTTCCAAACACTTCCTCCTCCAACACTAGATCACCTTATCAATAAGGTGCTGCAATTTGTCAATGGATTGTGGCAAGTGCTGTGGCTGTAAAAAACACAGGTTTAAAGTATTCAAAGCTCTGTGGAAGCTCCATGTGGCTTAACATGCAAGGATTCTTCGCTTGTATCGTTAACAACAATATTGCAGATGAAGAAGATCCGGATGGTTTTGATGATATTACGTTTTCTGAGACTGAAGTGTTTTCATTAGCAGCTGACATCAGTGAGGTTGGAATTGTGGAAAGTATTTATGAAACAGATTGTGCTAACACCGGTAAACCAAGAAACCCTCAATAAGTGAACAGTTATCAGAAAATGAACTATCTATTAATGAATGATCTGGTGCACAAGAAAACCTAGGAGATTCCGTCATACGCAAATGCACCGTGCAGATTTGGTATACTACAGGATGACTAATCAAACTAAAAGGTCATTCGACAAACGGTGTTCCAAATTACTCATGTTTTTACAAATCTACCTTATGGAGGATATACTATTTGTGAAGTTCTTAGTTGGTTTCAATGGTTTCAGCACCTACAGTGATTAAAACGGTGAATTTCTAATCGAAGCGCAACAATTCACTCTGTTAACATGTCAACAACCAAGTTAGTTTAAGTTGATGGCGTTCAAACATAGACATAAAATGTTTGCATTTTAGATTGTATTGCATAGCCGAATCTATGCGTATTTTTGAAAGGAAGATGTGTAAGAAAGTCGCTTAATACAGTGTAAAAAAAAAATGCATAGATTTGGCTGTACGGTCAAAAAAACTAAAAAACGGCTGCCATTTTAGATTGCATTGTATAGCCGAATCTATACATTTTTTAAAAGGAAGATGTGTTAGAAAGTTGCTAAATACAGTGTATTAATCAACTTTGTAATACATCTGCCTTTCAAAAAATGCATAGATTCGTCTATACGGTCAAAAAACGCAAAAAACTGCCACCATTTTTCAGTTTTGATTGCATTGTATAGCCGAATGTGGTCATTTTTTGAAAAGAAAATGTGTTACAATTTGCGTAAAATACTGTATTAAGCAACTTTTTAACACATATTCCTTTTTAAAAAATGACCAGATTTCACTATATAGTCAAAAAACGCACAAACGGCTGTCATAATCCATTTTAGATTGCATTGTATAGCAAAATCTATGCATTTTTAAAAAGGAAGATGTGTTAGAAAGTTGCCTAATACGGTCTATTGAGCAAGTTTGTAACACATCTTCCTTTCAAAAAATGCATAGATTCGACTATACAGTCAAGAAACGCGAAAACGGCCGCCATTTTCCAAGATGGCGGCGTGAGCTCAACTGGAAAAGTTTGGGAATTTTAGGGGAAAGTTTGCAATGGTATTCGGAACATATCTACCAAGTTTCATCTCCTTCTGAATTAGTTCTAGGCATAATGCTAACTCTACTGGACTATATGCAGCGAGAGGATCCAACTGATAAACCAGTTGCAACCGGATCGCTGCAGTTCGCTTATCGTGTGATGTAAATCCTTGGCGGGAAACCTGTGTTACAGCACGTTTAAAATGCGAGCTGGGCTAGGGTTCCTCAGTTGGCGTTTGGGGGTTGAACCTAAAGGTTGAACCTCAGGGGCTACAATGGTCAGAACAAGCTTGCTTGTGCTTAACACCTAATATGTAATGCTCTGTGCTTAGTCCCCTAGCTAAGCAGTAAGGATTAATTGGAATTGAGTACTTGTTAACCAAAACTAATCGTCTGCTCCCTGAGAACTTACAAATAACATAAATATATTCAATTTCTTAATTGAAAACATTTGTGATATCCAATCCACGTTACCGTGAAGTGACTAGAATTGATGTTAATCTACATCAATGAGAAAGGAAAGTCTCATAGCAAAAATGAAGACAACCCCCAAGCTAAAACGACGACAAGAACCCTGAAGCAGCAGTGAAAACGGGTATCGGAGCGTGTCAATTCTTTCGCCAGAATTTGAAATTGGTACGTTGTTCCGTTGAAAAGTTGAAATTGGCACGTTGTTGCCTCGATTAGCAGTTTGCTCTTCGCGAGCATCGCAGCGGCAAGTTTTAAATGACGTCACGCACGAAGAACAGTTATATTTCACGTGGTACGGATCGCTTAAGCCAAACCGATAAACTGTGAGTGGGGAGGGGGGGGGGAGCCTGAAGGGAGAATGCCATTTTGTGGGACAGTGCGTCTGAAGCCCTGCTCTTTAGAAAATAAAGAGATGGGGGGGGGCAATGCGTCTGTTACCATTAAACATATGATTAATGCATAAACTGTACGTTTTGTTTTGAGAGGATGGGAGGAGGGGAGATGGGAGGTAGAGCATGGGAGGAAAAGGAGAGTATTCCATGAAGCAAAATTTCCTGTCGAATTCAACGTTTGGGCAACACCTACCGAAAACTGGGAAACAACCATGGGCAAAACAAAACTGCTAGTTTGGTCTATAAACTCTTATGTAATTTTATATAATAATAATAACATTTTTTTTGCTCCAGAAAAGCAAATGGTAAGAGAGGGTCTCGAAAGACCACTTACGACTTACCAGCCATTACAAACAAGGTATAAAATGGTAAAACAATCAGTATCAGTATCAATAGATACTTTGTCAGGAGACATATATATAAATATATATACAAATTTAAAAACACTATTCAACAATGATGGCTAGTCCGTCTAAGCATTCAATTCCAACTAAAATCAATCCCACAATCATGGGCAAAATTCAGGACGGAGTAAATATGCCTTTGAACTATATTCATTTAATAATTTTTTTTAAATGTAGAGTGACGGCGCCAAGACAATGTTTTCAGTAAGCGAATTCCAAACCGGTGCGATGCGAATGGAGAAGAATGCCTTCCTACAATTTAATTTAAACCCTGGGATAATCAGTTTCATTTGATGTCCCCGTGTACGTGTGTCACATTTTGTAGTGTGATACGCATTATACTGCAACACATACAAGATTATGATCTTACAGATGCCGTACTTAAATAAACATATTTAGAAAAAAAATTAACACAAAAAAAGCAATTACAATCGCATATACACGAAAAATGGTAAGAGTAGGGCTCCTCCCCCACCCCCTGAAAAAATCTGTTCCGGAAACTCGACGTTCTGAATCCCAAAGAGTTCCATAAGCTAAATGAAATCTCCGCCTTTGAAGGTGGCAACCTATAAATTCCTTTTTTTTTTTTTTATTGTTGTTGTTTTTACCTTCTGTTTAACGATAACTGCGAACAACCATTTGGAGGAGTAACAGTATGACAGTTTTTTTCCACCACCAAAAAAAGTTGTTTCCACGTAGCATAAAGTATTTTAAATTCCATGTTATTAGAGCTCTTGTCATTGTTAGCCTCGGTAATATTGAAAGTCGGTATGTGATTTCTTGGTACGGGCAAGAAGGTTAATGGGCAACCTAGGTGAGAAGATAATGTCTTAGTTCTGTCCAATGAGGGCTGATTTTGGCCGCTCGTCGCCACGACGAACAGTGTATTACCTGAGACAAATTGCATGGTCGTTTAAGTCTGTCCTCACATTCCGTTCTCAAAAAAAATGTAATAACCGATGGTTGGGACTAGTTTGTCAAACAACTGGACGTCTTCGTTGGACGATGTCGGTTGGAGATTGTGTGACGAAGCAGAAAAAAAATATGTTGGGGGTTCCACGACATTTTTACTTTGTTCGTTTTTTCGTTTGGAATGCGAAGTAACAGATTGTTTTAAGTCCCGTTGTAGCCCGTTTGAGAGAGAGAGAATTGGATTATTGTATCAGGCAAACAGTACAAAACTTCGTATGTGCCCTCACCACACAAGAGCTAATGTTCGCATGAGGCGTGTTGGTTACCATAATAAAATGTAATTAAAAAAAACACAAGAATTACAACCGCAACTTTATGCTACAAATGCAAACAAACGTAAAACCAAAACACCTTATAAGGCAATGCAAACACAAGAGGAACCACGAAAAAAAGATACACAGTCACGTAATGTGCATTACACAGGATGGAAAGTCAAATGGCTCAAGAAGGGTTAAATAAATACGGATGCAAACCTATTTACGTTGTCTTTTGGACTTAAATGTCAGACTGCCTGAACGGGGAATTGAACCACGACGTTTAAAACCAAAGGCGTAGGTCCTACCGCTGAGCCATAACTTCATAGCCTTGGCTCAGCGGTAGGACTTATTGGTTTCAAAGGTCGCAGGTTCAATTCCCCGCTCAGACAGTCTGACATATAAGTCCAAGAGGCAACGTAAATAGGTTTGCATCCGTATTTATTTAACATAATGTGCATCGTAGTATAAAATAATAATAATAATAAAATAAATATGCTGTAAAGAAACAAAGAAAATTTAAATAACTAAAAGTGTTGAAAATATTCTGCAGCTTATAACTTTAAATAACTTTTCAATTGCTACAGTACTAATATCGAGTAGCCAGCGAAACAGGCATTTCTGGAAATGATGAATTTCAGTAATATACTTTATGCAGTTGGGTGTGATATTGTAAAATTTGCTAGGAAGTATAGCTGCATTAATGCAGTTTTTCTTTAGTAAATTTAGGCTGAATGGCAAAAGTACCAGATTCACTCCTCGCAAGTTAATCGGTTACAAGACGAGAGATGGATGACAATACCCAACTCGTGGTCATGTTGGATCAGCGAAGGCAGTGCTCTCCGCGTAGATGTCTGAAGATGGTGATCTAATTCGAAAATAGAAAGGGGGGGGGGGGGGCGGAATTGTTAACCCTTTTGTTCACCGCTGAACGAACCAGGTAGAACAACGTCAAGGTTTGCCCCTGATGTGAAATGGGTGGCGCGCCCAGCTAGCAAGCACTAGGTCCTGTAATTTCCTATAATGCATATGCCTGACCCAAAAAACCCTAAAATTCAAAGCACACTGATTTAAATTTTCGGTATCTGTAGGTTCCAAACAATGGTATTCTCCCCCCCCCTCCCACAGGTCATCGTGGCTGAGAGGTGAGAGAGCTCAGCCTGGTTGCAGGAGGTTTGTGGATCTGGTCGAACCCCTGGAAAGGGGACCTTGGCAAAGTCCCCGCCAAGACTGCCGGCCAGGATAGCGTGAGAGGTAGCATGCTCCTTCAGTGGCTATGGGAACAATTCTGGACAATCTTTCGGTCCTTGCGATGATCGGAGGTTTCCTGGATCGAATCCCCGGGCTAGCACCTCCCTTTACCAGATATTTTTTCTAAAAATCTGATAATGTTCAAAATTGAGCCGGTTCATCCATACAAGCATTAAATTGCTTCGGGTGACTTAAGGCTCAAAAGAAATTAATTTAAAAAAAAAATAGGTAGCACATTTTATTGCGGGTTTACATTCAGTCACTGTTCAGTCCATTGGCGTCACGCACAGATTGAAGACGAGCAGCGTAGGAAGGTAAAAGTGACTCAAAAAGGTCCGTGTTTTTTTGGTAACGAAAAGTGCCCTAATTCTCTCGATCTGAAAGTCTGTGAAAACTTGGATCCATCTTTAACTTTAACTTTAATAAACAAAATCAAAGCGCCAAAAAGATGACATTACATGATTGCGGTTGCAGGAATAGCAAGTTAGTAAAGCACAAAATCAAACAGTCAAAAATTACAAGGAAGACATAATAAATTAATATCAATAACAATGGGCACTGCCCCAAAATGGATTTATCGTTATATAATATAACTAAACCGACAGTTTCACTGACATTTTGAAAAAATAGCATTTTGACATTCCTAATTATTATAATGGATTAGTCCTAAATATAAAAATATAAAACCCACAGTTTCAGTTACATTATGTTCAGTTTCAAGTTACAAGCAGTGACTTTTGTAGCAAGCAATACCCTGTAGAGTATACACATATAGCCTAGTGTAATTTTATCAATTTTACTTAACCAACATAAACAATTAGGGAAACAAACGCACTGGGCGTCTTAGTCAAGGTAGTGTGTAAAGGTGTGGGGTTGGTGGTTGGAAATATGATTATCGAGTCGGTTCTTGAAGGAGTTTGTGGAGGGGGCCAAAACCACAGTGGTTGGGAGGGCATTCCAAATTGGCAAAAGACAAGAAAAAAAATGTATCTTGAAGGACAATGTTGAAAAAATGGATGCTCTCTGAACCTCTAGCAACTCGATTTAGTCGTACCAGGATGGAAGACCTCATCGATGCTGTGCTTCGGGAAATGGAATTTAACACGGAGATGTCTTTCTACCTTGCTCGTCTTCAATCTGTTCGTGATGCCAAGAGAGTAAACACCCAAATATTGAGCTTGTGAGTCTAAATCCACAATAAAATGTGCTACGTATCGGTCTTTCATTTTTTTCCTATCATGCTTTGTTTATTCTGGGGAGGGGAGGGGGGGGGGTATCATTGTTTGGCATCCCTTACATCTGGGCCTTGGC